>JBBPMA010000012.1:69211-91636 GCA_038090075.1 Xanthoconium purpureum
GGAATCCGTTTAGATTATTGACAAAATGAAGGCGAACGATGCTTTGCATGCACTCTATCCGTCGGTTATTACCATTGCAGAGGACGTTTCTGGCATGCCCTTGCTCTGTGTTCCCGTCAGCCAGGGTGGTATTGGGTTTGATTATCGTCTATCGATGGCCATCCCAGACACGTGGATTAAACTCCTCAAACACAAGTCCGACGATGATTGGGATATGGGCAATATTGTCCATACTTTGACGAACCGTCGATACGGAGAGAAGAGTGTAGCTTATGCTGAGAGCCATGATCAAGCCCTGGTCGGTGACAAGACCCTTGCGTTTTGGTTGATGGACAAAGAAATGTGTAAGTCTGTAGTCTTTGACGATGCATCAACTGTGTAACTGATTTTGTGGTCCTAGACACGAACATGTCAAATCTAACTCCAATGACCCCTGTCATTGCTCGTGGAATGGCTTTGCACAAGATGATACGGTGAGTTAGGTCTGAACACACCCGTGGCCGCAATTCAGTCAGTCTAGGTTACTTGTCCACTCTCTTGGCGGTGAGGGCTATCTGAACTTTGAGGGGAATGAGTTCGGACACCCAGAGGTGGGCAGCACGAACACGTTCATCCCGTCTTTGCAACACTTATGTGATCATCCAGTGGCTTGACTTCCCCCGCGAGGGAAACAACAATTCCTTCCAATATGCACGCCGCCAATGGAACGTAGTGGACGATCATTTACTACGCTACCAGTATCTGAACAGCTTCGATGCTGTGATGAATCATTTAGAAAGCAAATACAACTGGTTGTCCTCCCCACAGGTACGAGTAAATCAGGGAAACTGTTGATCTACGTTCTCTGACACACGACTTGAAAGGCATACGTTTCGTTGAAAAGTGAAACTGACAAGACAATTGTCTATGAGCGCGCCGGTCTTTTGTTCATATTCAACTTCCATCCCACAAAATCATTCACAGACTACCGGGTCGGCGTCGACGCCCCAGGTGAATATACGATCATCTTGAGTAGCGATGACAAGGAGTATGGGGGATTTGAAAATCTGACCTCGGGAGGTAAATACCTGACAACACCTATGGAGTGGAACGGAAGGAAGAACTGGACGCAGGTAATAAGTCGCTCCTGTGGGCTAGGCGTCTCTAATTTGGTGTTCGTCTACAGGTTTATGTGCCCTCCAGGACTTGTTTGGTGCTAGGGAAAGCTGGGGCGGGAGTATAGGACTTGAAAGCAGATTCAACCTGCGGAGTACTCTTTGGTAGCGTGTACAATGTCACTGAATAACTTACGTACATGAACTCTCGCAACCCTTGCAAGTTCAACTCAGCCTTTTCGGAACGCTTCCACAAACACCAATAAGGTACTCATCTGTCGTCGTCATGGGCGAAGAACGAGTTGGCGTGGGTGACACCAAGTCCGCGCTCGTCAACACAGGACAAGCCATTCCGCCTCCTGCCACCCAACGACGCTACTGGCGACCAGGACCCGACTCTCGAAAGAGACGGACGCGTTTTGTCATATTGTTCCTCGTTGTGTTATCTTTCTTCTGGGTCAAGTCGCGTTTTCCGTGCGCAACGCACGTCCAAGATGGCAAATATAGTGCTCTTATGAGGGAGTACATGAAGCACGGTAACAAAAAGCCCGATGGTCCTTTGAGGGGTAGCAAGGCGGAGGAACTATTCTTGTGAGCTTATTGTCATCGTTTCACGCGACTTCGTGATCATAATTCTTCTTGATAGAACCGTTCCAAACGAACAGAGTGCACTTGCTGCCTCCCGCCAGTACGCTTCAAAGCCGCACCTAGCTGGTACTCCCAGAGACCTGGAAACTGCCAAAGATTTTCTCGCACATCTACAGCAGGAGTTAGGCATTAACCATACCTACTCTGAGTTCCCGATCTATCCCGCTGGTTCGGACGAAGCTCGTGCGGCTACTCTCAACATTTCTGCATACACCGAGCCTCAAGCTTGGATAAATACCTACTACCCTATATTGAATTATCCTCTCAACCACAGCCTAGAGATTCTTGGGCAAGATGGAAGGCCCGTCTGGACTGCCGAATTAGAAGAAGTCTCCGACGGAACGGACCCAGGTGCTGCCGAATATGCGACTGCAGTCCTCACTTGGCATGGGATCAGTCGTGGCGGCGAAGCCCGAGGAAGGCTCATAGATGCAAATTATGGACGGAAGCAGGACTATGATGCTCTTGTCGAGGCAGGTGTGCTACTTCCCCTCTCCAACCATGGTATTGCTTCACCAGGTGTTTCAAAGGGACCGACTTTAATGGAAAGATTGTAATTGCTCGCTATGGCGGCAACTTTCGTGGGCTGAAAGTATGCTAAGCCTGGCTTGATCATACATGTAACTTATGCGAAGTGTCCAGGTCAAGAGGGCGCAGGAGCTTGGTGCCGCAGCTGTTTTGATCTACTCGGACCCACGGGATGATGGTACTGTTACGATAGAGAACGGATACCTGCCGTGAGTTATCATTCACTGCAAGAGTTTGACAACTGTTCAAAGCGTTCCAGCTACCCTCATGGACCTGCGCGTAATCCGACCTCTGTCCAAAGGGGTTCCGTCCAGTTCCTGTCACTCTACCCAGGAGATCCTTCAACTCCAGGTTATCCTTCGTATGAGAATAGCACACGAGTTGAGGACGGCAGCAAACCAACAATCCCCAGTTTACCCATCTCGTGGATGAATGCCAAAGTCTTGCTAGATGAAATCGCGGATGGCAAGGAAGGCCCTACTGTGCGACTGGTCAATAATGGTACGAGTTCGATGACATGAAACAAGTGATTGATCCTACAAAGTTGTCTACCAGTTGAAGAGAAGGTCACACCCATCTGGAACGTTTTCGGTGTTATACCTGGTCATATTAAGGATGAAGTTGTCGTGCTCGGCAACCATCGTGACGGTACGTGCCACATCCTCAGGTGGAGCATTCACTAATATGATGTTTAGCTTGGGTATGACATCTGCACTTGCTGGAGAAGCACCATTAACGGCATTTATCAGGTTATGGGGGCTTCAGATCCCTCTTCAGGCACTGTCTCGGTTCACGAAGCCATACGTGGGTTTGGTACACTGCTGCGAAATGGCTGGAAACCCCTACGCACGATTGTTATTGCTAGTTGGGACGGAGAAGAGGTAGGAACAATTTTGCTTTACTGTCCTTGAAGTTGACTACGCCTCAAGTACGGATTGGTGGGTAGTACCGAATGGGGTGAGGACTTCGTGGATTGGATCAGAGAACATGTTGTCGCCTATATTAACATGGGTATGTTTTCGTACCTTGGTGGTAAGGTGACCTCACTCCCATTCAGACACATCCGCATCTGGATCACGCCTGCGGCCATCTGCATCACCACTTCTTGCCCACCTTCTGCGAAGTACTGCTGAGCAAATCCCCCACCCGACTTCTGAAGGAAGGTCTCTTTGGGATGCGCGCTTGGATAAAGGTGAACTCTTCGGGGAGAACCTTGATGAAGAAGCGACCGCCATATACGAAGAAATGGAGTCGACCGCTGACACGATCGGTATAAGGCCCCTGGGATCTGGCAGCGACTATACTGTCTTTTTGCAATACATCGGGGTAAGGAATATTCAGGAAGCACTGGAATTTGATCTGATATCTATCCAGGTGGCTAGTTCCGAAGCAGGGTTCACCTCGACTCTGCATGATCCTGTGTACCATTATCATTCGGTCTTCGACTCACAGCACTGGCAGGAGGTGTACGGTGATCCTACTTTCTCTCGACATGTATGCTTCCGGTTCAACACCAGACTGCAAAAGTTGATCATCTTTCTAGGTTGCAATTGCTAAGCATATAGGTCTACAAGTTCTCCGCCTATCCGGTGACATCATCTTGCCTTTCAACACTACCCACTATTCTCTAGAACTACAGTCTTACCTGGACAGGTCTGTATACACAAGTACTCCAGACCGTATCACTAACCATTCTTCTTGTAGGGTGGAACAACTCATTGACGCTTCGTCACTTGAGGTCGATCTTGCTCCTCTGCGAGAGTCTATCCAAGCTCTTCAAGCTGTCAGCGTGCGACTCGATACTGAAAAGGCTGAAGCCGAGGGCAAACTTAGGACTATTCTCAGGAAACTGAAAAGAAGCCAAGCACTGAGACGCAAACTGTACCGCAAGTTGAGGAAAGGGATTTGTAAACTCTTGAAATATATTGGAAAGGAGTGCGAGGTACCCAAAAATGGGGAACCCACAGACTTCATGTTCGCCCTCAATATAATCTGACTCCTACACACTTACTTAACATCTCTCAGGTTTCCAAGGAGGCGATTGATGAAAGCACTCAAACGGGTTCAGGCTGTCAATCACAAGCTTATCGCGTTTGAACGAGGCTTCATCTCGAAAGAAGGTATTAAAGACCGAGAGTGGTATAAGCATATTGGGGTAGCTCCAGGAAAGTGGCTGGGTGAGTCTTAGACTGGTGGTGTGGTGCCAGGGTTACTCACGCGTGACTTTGGTAGGTTACGGGGCGACAACATTGCCTGGGTTAACTGAAGCCATAACAATGGATAGAGATGCGCTTGCAGCTGGTCGTGAAGTTGAAAGACTGAAGACTCATATCGACGAGCTAACCGAGAAAATGTCCCTCTGATACTTGAAAGTTTGTTGAAACCTACATTCGTGCCCTGTACATGATCTGTTGCAATTTCGATCGAAGTTTCGTGGTAGGTATCCGTAGAGTAGTTTGATTCTACCAGTGAGTGTGTACCAGAATTCGAGGCCTTCACCTGCAAAATCAAAAGCGCCCATTAATGCTGTGTACCATCACAACATTTCGGACATGCCCTCGACGGCTAGCCACACTGAAGCCAGAGCTACGGCATGGACGAACGCCAAGGCATCTCTCTCGATATTCGCCATCAGTGTCGGCATATCACTCTTTACTGCAGCGTACGAAAGGGCCGTCAATCCTCTTTTCGGCAGTGTTGCGACTGCTAAGTATATGAACTATGTGATACATGCGAGTACAGCTTTGGCAATAATCCTCCCAAAGCCGTCACGTTCTCTACTTCTACCATCTGTCGCATCACTTGTCCAGGCTGCACCACACACGGCCTACTGGGTCAGTGTCTTTTCTGCAAGGAGTGGAGATCCAGTACTTGGGCCACTCGTGACCCATGCAACCGTCCTCGCTCCAGTTATCTACCTTGCGGTATCGCTGGCCACGAGCATCGATGTGAGTCCTTGATTGACTCTCACATGGTCTCAAATGACACTTTTTGTGTAACCAGTTTACGCTCGCCACTATAGCTTTAGCAGCGAACGCCTTACAGCTACGTCCACTCATTCTGCTGGTTGCTCGTCACCTCTCTCTTGACACTCACAAGGATGTTGTGGTGGGTGTCCACATTGACCTCCCCTCCTTGCGGGACTGAGAGGTGAACTGTCACCGGCTACCAGTTCCTTATATTGGGAAGTTTGCTATCGCTCGTGTGGACATTGGAAAAGCTTGGCGCTTCGCATCTACCAAGCAGGACAGCCTCGGCACCGAAAGCAGTCGGCACAATGAGGAAAATCTGGAATATGACAATCCCTCTCATTTTCATTCTCTTTCCGGCCCTCCGGTCTCCGACCCTTTCAGGTTCCGGCGTATTTCCGTATCAAAGCCAGGATTATCCACTTCGTATCCTTTCCTCAAAGGATTCCGTGACTGGAGTTGTGGTAGTTGGAGAAGTGTTACTCCCGGAGGCAGAGACGGCGGATTCACCTAACGCATACTCTATTCGCTACCTTCGCGCGTCACATTCACTCTTGGGGGGCGTTTGGATTGGATCGCATGCCGTTTCCCTCGATGGAGTGCCCTTGCGGGCAGACCAGGGTGGAACACCACTTGGTGATTCCTTCTACCACACATTCGTTTTACAGGAGGCAGCACGGCTCGTAAATCATAATATGCAAGGCGACATCGGTGAAAGAGAAAACGCCCTCATCATGTGAGTGATTGAATCTACCCTTAGTCCCACTTGTGTGTTTATTCGCCACCACGATTGCTAGAGGACTCGGCGCTGGTATTTCGGCTGATGCGTTCATTCGACACGGAATTTCCACTACGATTGTTGAAATCGATCCTGCCGTGTACGACGCGGCCAGAGAGTACTTTGGCCTTGCATATCCAGGCGATAACCATGTTTTCTTGGAGGACGCTCGCAACTGGGTGTACAAAAGGCGGGCTGCCATGCAATCTGACGAAGAAGAGAATCTTGCAACATTCGATATTGTCATCCATGATTGTTTCTCTGGAGGAGGGTTGCCAGAACACCTGTTCTCCGTTGAGTTTTGGAATGACTTGAAGTCAATTATGAAGCCAGATGGTGTAGTCGCGGTGGTGAGACCAAACCGGAGGTGCCACATCTTCCATTTACGCTGACGCCTTTGGACAGAATTTCGCAGGTTGGTTTGGTTCACGACCGATTCGAGCCGTAGTTACGACGCTGCTGAGGGTGTTCGGACAATGTCGGGTCTTTCATGATTTATCGGACTCAATCCTAGAGGACGAGTTGAACTCTTTTCTCAATATGGTGAATCTTTATTCCAACTTCCTGACAACTGCTTACAGCTGTCTCTCTGATAGGTCTTCTTTTGTTCAACATCCTCCTACCCCCTCACATTCCGTCCAGCGGTAGATGCAGATTACCTTCACTCCTACCTCCGTCGCGCTATACTGTCCAATTTGGACACTAGGGAAATTCCGATATCCCGGCTCAAGGGGCGCAGCGTGTGGTCAAAGGATACAGAAGAATTTTTCGTGTTGACTGACGCGAACAATACACTGGACGAATGGCAGAGAGAGGAAGCGCTGGACCATTGGAAACGTAAGTTTACCCTTACTCTGCGTTTGCATGGACTCACTGGAGCAGTCATGAGGGAAATATTACCAGACGTCTTGTGGGAGACATATTGATCCCATGGCGTCGTGTCAGGTGGACGTACTTTTCAGACTGGACTGTCAATGCTATCGGACGTAGTCAACACAGATTGTTTTTTTTTTGTATAATTTATCACCGATAAGCAAATTGCTGTGACATTGAATGTCGCAACGCGAGTCACGCGACATGCTTCACGTCCAGGCACGTCTGCGAGCGTCAGTTTGAAACGCCAACTGGAACTAAAGTACATGCGACTGCCAGAGCGGTGCGGTGGTGAAGCATGTCTGGCTTGCGTCGTTCACTTGCTCTCCTCAGAGAATTGCCCGTCCACTCCTTTCCAAGGCGAAGATATAGTACCCCCACAGAGGTCTGTCTCTGCAACGCTTTCCAACCTGGTGGATCTCACCCCCCGCATTCAGTCGACCTTTCACATTCCACTAATCGATTTTTCTCCGTTCCGTGCAAATACCGCGCTCTCAGAGAAACGCCGCGTCGCTGATGACATCGTGAATGGATTCAAAGAGGCTGGCTTTGTGTACTTGAGTGGTCATGGCATACCTGGAGACGTGATCAACAATGTGTATAAGAAGGTATGACCTGGCGAGTAATTCCACCCGCCAGCGGACGGCTAACACGTGTTGTGTAGAGTGCAGCATTCTTTTGTCTACCACAGGAAGTCAAGGTAAGCGTTCCGAGCTCGATATCCGAATGGTGCCACTGAGAGGTGGATGCAGGACCAAGTCGCTTGGGACGACCCTCGTGCCAATCGAGGTTATGTCAAAGTAGGCCGGGAACGGGTCACGCAGTCTTCTGACGCAGCCGAGATAGCAAAGTTACGTGCCAAAGCCCCAGATACGAAAGAATCGATGGAGATTGGTCGCGATTGGGATCTCGTCTGGAAAAACAAATGGCCAAAGGAAGCTGACGCTCCAGAGTTTAAACAAACTATGCTTCAATTCTTCCAGGTAGGCCATTGCTGGGTCTGTTCATCGACTGTGCTTGACGTCCTTGGAAGACATGCCATGAGTTGCATGTGGCCGTGATGCGTTCTGTTGCTTTGGGGCTGGATCTTCACGAGTCCTTTTTCGACCAGAAGATTGACCAACAGTACCATAACTTGAGACTCCTCTCATACCCTCCTATGCGCACCAAACTACTCTCACAAGAGGGGCAAGCAAGAGCGGGGGCGCATTCAGGTATGCATACACTGTTTGGTTGTACTGACCCTGACCTCAGTCTTGTGTCTGCAGATTACGGGACCATAACTTTGTTGTTCCAGGACTCTGTACGCGAATCTGGGTTGCTTCGAGTTTCTCGGCCTGACACCTTTTTTTCGTTGATAGGTCGGAGGGCTAGAAGTTCAAAACCCGCATACCCAAGAGTTTCAACCTGCGGTTCCTATTGTGCGTCTGGATCCTGGAGCAATCTTGAGTGGAGCGCTGACGAAGTCGTTTAGCCAGGAACTATCGTCGTCAACGCGGGAGATTTACTAGCACGTTGGAGCAATGATGTGTTCCGCTCCACTCTCCATCGGGTGGTGTCCCCACCCGCACAGAAGATCAGCGACACGGAAGGCATGACCCCCGCCCGTCAATCGATTGCCTTCTTTTGCAACCCTAATTTCGACGCGATGATCGAGGCCCTTCCAAGTTGTGTTAGTGCAGCGAATCCGAGTAAATACGACTCTGTGACAACCGAAGAGTACATCGTTGGACGTCTGGCTGCTACTTATAACTGAGAGTTGTCGCGACTGGATGAAGCGTTGCAATCTAGAAGATGGATTGGATTGGATTGTATATATGATAAGGCGGATACATCATGGGACAAATGTAATATAAGTGATAGGACTCGTGATGTGCGTGCATAGCAAGATAGTCCGATTGAATGGGTAATGCAGTCTAGACATCGATAATTCATTATTCCTTGCTTCTGAACAAGCCCAACGTGTGTTGGCCACCACATGCGACTGAGGAGGCCAAAAACTTCCCCTCTCGACGAACTACTGGGATGGGCGTTTTGGCCTCCTTCTCCTTAACGCCTAACTCTCCTTGCGTTTCTGCACCCCAAGCATAAAGGAGACCGTCTCTTGAGATCGCCATGTTGTTGTGCGTCCCAACAGAAATGTGGACGATAGGATCATCGACATTGTCAAAAGAGACCTGTAGAGGCTTGATCACGAAATTCTTGTTGGGACGTACTTGGTATTTCTCGTCATCCTCCTTTTGACCCAGTTGGCCACTGTCGCACCGACCGCAGGCGTAAACCTTTCCAGCAGCAGTCAAGAATAGGGTGTGGTGCTCTCCACCGGCGATTTGAACGACAACATCGCCATCGAGGGCCGACTTGGAGAGCGATTCAATTTTCTTCGGCGATCGGACCTCGTCCGAGACGGCGAGTCCAGTTTGTCCCATCGAGTTGAGACCCCATCCCCAGACGTCACCAGATTCGTCGATAGCGAATGAACAATAGTTGCCCGTCCCGATGGCGACTGCTCGATTTGACCGAGTACCCAGGGCAATCTTTTCGGGAACGGTGCCATGGATTTTGCGACGATCAATGATTTTGCGGCCGAGCTGGCCATGCTCGCCAGCACCCCAGGCGTAGACGTTGCCGTGGGTTGTTAGCACCAGTATATGGTTATTTCCGGCAGTAACGGATACTGCCTTTTCGGAGTTGCCGGGCTTATGGGGCAGGTGGAGGATGGACGCTGGCAAGAATTCGTGTCTGGTATCGCTGGAAAATCCAAGGGACCCCTCGTTGGCCTTTGGAATACGTCATTATCTGTAATCAAACGGAGGATGATAAATTACTTACTCGAAAAGACCCCCAAACACGAAGATCGCCGTCGGAGCTGATGGCGGCAGATACACTATCCCCTGCGGCGATGCGCACAGCACGGAAATTTTCGTCCACTAGGGATTGTAGTGGGTAAGGGTAAGACGTGATAGTGTCGATGTCAATGAAAGAGCCTGGATCATCTGGATCTGGGACATCTTTCGTGACACGGCCCAACGCGGCGTCGTCGTTTACACCACATGACCAGACCTGTGTGGAATATGTGAGCACGCGCCTGTGGCACAACCGTAGAATGACATACCGTGCCCTTCTCGTCAATGAAAAGAGTATGTAACCCTCCTGCTGCAATTGCCTCGAGGCCAGCGCCTTCGGATCCAAACACACCCTCTCTTGATTTCGCATCGACCCATGTATTCCGCTTTGGAAAGGAAAACTCGTCCAAAAACTCAGGGCCCATTCCGAATTGACCAAAGTTACCTGCACCCCATACGAATAGTTGGTTGGGAGGTCTTGGGTGCGCGGGAGGTGTCGGGAGGGGGTTGAAGTAGGGTTTTAGTTGCTGGTGCTCCTCGGTCACGGTGGGCAGGCCATTGAGGGTTGGTTTTCTGGCGAGTTTTCTGCTAGACACGGCTTTCTTCAACGCGGTGGTTTTGCTGTCCTCAGTGTCGGACTGCACGCCTCTCGAACGAGCACGCTTCTTGGGGGGCGGCGAGTCGTGGATGGGTGAGGACGAGCGCTTGGAAGATCGACTGGCGGTTCTGGCGACGGGGTTCGTGGGTTTGGTTGGTGCGGGTTTAGCGGTCCCATTGGCTGTGGCTGGGAGGGGGGCCGCTCTGGCGGGGACTGTTCCAGCTGGGCCAACGGAGGAGGCTCTGGTGGACCGTCGGAGGGGGGGCTGGTTGGACATGACGGTCATTGAAAGAGATGCGTTCAAAGCAAACAGAATGGTATACTTCGTGGGCTTCGTAATATCACGTGATCATATACATATCGCGTCTGTGGCACGGTCAGTTAACACAGCCACATATACCCATGTCTCGTCATCTTGTCCGTCATTATCAGCTCGCCCTGCCACGCGCACACCCTCCAAGAATACCGTAAGCGTATCTCGAACAACCATACGATTAAAACATATCTTTTATAGATTCACTGTGTGCAACCCGGCGACGGGAGATGCGATTTGCTCGTTCGTTTGCTTTGCCCCACATGCTATCTTTGGTGCTCATGTAAAAGCAGTGTGGATGCTGCCACCACCAATGATGTGGACATATCTGTGACTAGGGCCCACGCCGCATACCAGTCTGGGGTATGGTCTAGAGCACCCCTTCTCGCCCGCTCTGCCGTTCTCTCGCGCTTGGCTCGACTTCTTGAAGAACACACTTCATCCATGGCAAGCATAGAGACCTTGCAGACAGGAAGGGCCATCCGAGAGATGACAGTTCAAATCGGTCGGTTGCCAGAATGGCTGTGTGTCAATTCTTCCGTGAGATAGGCACGGCTGAACCAAGGAGTGCAGACATTACTATGCTGCTGTACTGAGAACACACCAAGGATATGTGACACCGACCCAAGGAAAACTGTTCAATGTTGTGCATCGCGTTCCGCTTGGCGTCGTCGCGCAAATCACGGTGAGCCAACCCACTGCTTCTCCGAGTTCTCATCGCGATGGAACAAAATTAGCCTTTCAACCATCCCCTGTTCATCGCCGTAAAGAAGATTGCACCTGCATTGGCTGCTGGTAATAGCGTCATTGTCAAACCGTCAGAAGTAATGTTCCCAGTGTCGAACCTGCTCGCTTCTAATGTAGTCAATAGCTTGCACCAATTTCGTTGCTTGAATTCTCTAAACTAACGCAAGAGGCAGGAGGTCAATGGCTAGTAGGGTTTCGTTGACGTCAACTGATCATGGCGTAGTGCCTGATGGCGTGTTTACTGTTCTTCCCGGTTACGGGCACACCACGGGGAAGCAACTCGCCTCTCATCCACTGGTTCGAAAGGTTGATATTACGGTAAGCAGTCACAGTGGTCCTTCATGTTTCCGATCAGCAACTCTCATACAAAGGCTGGAACACAAACCGGGCGCGCATTGGGTGCCATTGTTGGCGCCAACCTGGTTGCATATACTGCCGAGCTGGGTGGCAAGGTAAGTTTCAGACGACTGCTTTGTCCCCCAGTTGACCCCGTGGTCAGGCTCCCATTGTCGTGTTCGATGATGCGGACCTCGCCTCGGCCGTGAACGGTGTCGCTTTTGCGTCGTTCATCGCCTCCGGCCAGACATGCGTTTCAGGGACCCGGATCATTATCCAAGAAAAGATATATGACAAGTTCATGCAAGCATTCATTGACAAGGTCGAAATAATACGACGGCGTATGGGGGATCGTAAGTTTCGTATCTTTTCGTTGCAGAGGACGCGCAGATAGCAGCCGTTTTCAGCCTCGAATCCACAATCCTCGATGGGATCCGTCATCTCCAGTAAACACCTCGAACGGATTGAGCAAATGGTTCAAAACAGGAAGAGTGGGGAGATCGTTGCCGGTGGGGCACGGATGACTGGGAAGTCGACACTCGATGGTTTCGACTTCTCCAGGGGAAGTTTCTATTCGCCAACGGTCGTTACAGACGTGGGCACTCAAGATGAACTATGGCAAGAAGAGATATTTGGGCCAGTGGTCGTTGTCAAGAAGTTTCGCGTAAGCCATGTCCTCTTGTTTGGGCGTATTAACTTGACACGACGGTCCGCCGTAGGAAGAGGAGGAGGGTGTAGCACTCGCCAACGCATGCAAATACGGGTTGGGAGCAGGAATATGGACATGTAATTTGTCAAGAGCACATCGTGTTGCAGATGCGATCGAAGCAGGTCTTGTGTGGGTAAACACGCACCATCGCAACGATCCTAGTTCTCCTTGGTACGTGTTTCGAAGGAGTACGTTATACATGGAATGAAACTGCTTGTTATAGGGGCGGCATGAAAGACAGTGGAATTGGTCGAGAGAACGGGCTTGAGGCATATGAAGGGTGTACGTATAACTATTCAAGAGTTGAACACACCTAACAAGAATCGTAGACTCTCAGAGCAAATCCATCATTTTCAACACTGCGCCCGCGGAAGAATCGCGTGTCACGGATGATTGGTTTGCAGACTCTGATGGTCTGAAGCGATATGGTTGACACCAGCATTCAACGAGACTGTTTGATACCGGTTGGTGAATAGTGTGATACCTCGTCAAAGTACATCTAAGCTAGGAATACACTGGTCGTGTTACAAACTCGAAACATCGGAAACGTATGATCTCTTATCCCGTCGACTTGACTGCTTCTTTCTGAGGCTGTTATGAGGGACATCAGCGGGTTGTTGGCGTAATGATGCAGCACAGAAGACGCACTTCGGTGAGCTCGACCGGTGGTTCGTCCACAAAGTCTGGGACCTTGTTGAGATCCGTGAGATACGACGTTCCTTCCTCCTCTTCCTCGAGTTGCAATGCGTCGAGCTCTTAAAGAACTATGAGCGACCAGGAGACGGAACACGCAGAAAACTTGCCTGCTTCAAGATCTGCTTCGTCAAGTTCGTCGGGCACTGCATACGATCTCCCCAGAGATTCCTGTATCTCGTTGGCCTGCTCCAACAACTCCTCCATATCGTAATGCATAGTCTATCGTCCAGGAGCTTGACTCAGTACGGGTCCCTCAGCGAGCAGGACAAAACAGCATGACGCACTTCAATCTTGTCAATGTCAATTTTACCGTACTGCTTCTTCATCTCCTTGTTGGCTAGTTTCATCACTTCGACGGTCGCCATCGTGTTCCTCAGGTTCTCCGTGGTGATCGCGGCCGACTCCATGTTGAACGACTGTTGTGATAGTTGGGCAAGCTGGCCTTCGTACATCTTCTTTTGTCGGAGTACGCGGAGGGCACGTTGTTCGATCGCTCTCTGTGCCGGGCGGTGTGGATGTCAGTCCCGAGAAGGACCCGCGATGGCAGAGTTGCGCAGTGGGACGTCACCTTGCCTGGTCCGCTCCGGAGCTTGCTCATCTGCTCCTTGTACCGCATCAATTCGCCATCGAGTTTCTTGACGTTGACTTCGATTGAGGCTGCCCGCGCATCTGTCTGGGTCACTGTGCGGTGAGTGATGTTGTTCACGGCAACGGGGCGCACGACGTACAGAATTGATGGCGTCCTGGAGTGTTGGTTTGGGCTTTTTGGCAGCGGACGACCCGAATATTCGATTCATGTTAGTCGAGATGGTTGTAGGTAAGAGCTGCGGGTTGTACTGCCACACGAGTGGGTCGAGATAGTTCGTCTATGGTACAGATTATAAGAACCGGAGGTGTACATACATGGCTGAGACAATGACAGCAGTGAAGCAAGAACAGCAAGAAACCGCGTAGACGACCGCGGACACAGTAGATGAAGATATACCCTCAAACATTTCTCAACGTTTCAAGCACCAAACACCACACCAACTTCTATCAGCTGACTGTGCCCAGGCTCATGAGAGGAAACCCCTCACGGCCCCGCCAACATTAAGGACGTCGAGCCTGGGAGAAAAGACATATATAGTCAGTCGTCAATGCCGCGTAACAACAATTATTTCCCCATGCGTCTGGCAAAAGAAGAGACCCCAACGGGTGTGGCGGGATCGATCGGAGGCATCGTGTGGGGATGCACAGCGCGGTCGGTATATATTACAGTGTATGGGAGTTATTGAAGGACCGTTGCCAGCACGTCGTGTTCCTCTCATTTCTCGCCCAAGGTCAAGCAAAGGGAAAAGTACTCACAGGAAAGTGTCGTGGCCCCATACGCCGCCGAGTTCAAAGTAACTGACCTGGGTATTACCTGCCATTCGAAGGGCATCGACAAGTTCGCGTTGTTGCTCGACAGGGAAGAGGATGTCGCTCTGTACTCCCAAAACAAGGGCGGGGGTGGATGCGAGCGGACTGAGGCCCTTTGCTAGTTCAGGTAAGTGTGCCGGCTGATTCGCTGGTGGGGGGTGCGACTTTGAGTGGGAAGCTGTTTGCGAGGGGGTGGACGTGTGTTGATGGGCAAGGGGGGGAGGATGCATGCCGAGTTGTTCGAGGGCAGGCAGGGTGAGATCGAAAAGATCCATGGCCTTTGAGATGTAAAGGAGGGAGTTGGCATCGTATTTCAGGCAGAATTGCTCCCCCTGACGAGCAAGGTGAGTGTCTAGACGTCGGGTCTACGACCAAGGAGGAACGAACCTGATGATCAAGATAGGTTTCGATGAGAAAGTCTGGGCAGAGGGACGGCAACCTTGCTTGGTCGTCGCGCAGCTTGCGACCGAAGCGGACGTCCCATTCTGGGCCTGAGCGGTAAGTGATTGTGGCGATCTCTGAGAGGCTGTGAGGACGGGACGATCTGGGGATGAAGAAGAGCACTGACGACGAGCGAGCTTCATTCCGGTGTGGGGAGGCAATGCGTCGTAATAGAAGCCGTTGTTCCAGTTGGGGTCTGCCATGAGGACTGGATGGAGGTCAGTGAGGCAGTCGAGGGTGGGACGAGGTACGGACCACTTCTCTGTGCATGACGCATTGCTATGCTTCCTGGGGAGCTTCTAGCAGTGCCGCTGATGCTAACGATTTTGTGGACGCGGTGTGGGAAGAGCCAGCCTGCGGCGA
This sequence comes from Xanthoconium purpureum, assembly GCA_038090075.1. NCBI lineage: Eukaryota > Fungi > Basidiomycota > Agaricomycetes > Boletales > Boletaceae > Xanthoconium > Xanthoconium purpureum. Next base: position 84,549 of record JBBPMA010000012.1, read on the forward strand.
GGCTCTGCATTGCGCCCATGGAAGAGCCAACGCTTGCGTAGAGACGATCGATGTTGAGGGAATCGAGGAGGGCGAACTGAGCCTTGACCATGTCGAATATGGAGAGGATTGGGAAGCGTGTGGCGAAGCGCTGGTCTGTTGTCGGATCGATGGAGGCAGGGCCAGTTGAGCCATAGCAGCCGCCGAGAACGTTTGTGCATATGATGAAGAACTGGTCGGTGTCGAGGGCCTTTCCTGGGCCGATGAACTTTTCCCACCAGCCTGGTGCAGGGCTCAAGGGGGTGGACGCGGCGTGGGAGGAGGCGGAGAGGCCGGTGTGGAGGAGGATGACGTTGTCTCTGGAGGGGGAGAGGGTACCCCAGGACTCGTAGGCGATGTCGAAGGCGGGGAGGGGAGGAGCATAGGTCAAGGGGAAGGGGCGGGGGTGGTGGTATACGTTGTATGAGCCAGGGTTTGGGCGTGCGTAGGGCGTGTCCGAGTTTACGATGCGGGATGCTCTCTTTGCGTGTATGTCTACGCAGGGGAATGTGGGTTTGATGGCCGCGCAGGAGGAGGACAGGCGAACGGACTGCTTAAGCAAACGCAACATGGCAGAGATAGCGTTGTGGCCATGGACGTCGTCATTTAAATGTGACGACCCCCCCCCCTCGACCCCCCCCTGGTCCTGGTTTGTAAGACTGCTTGTCGAGCACGTGTCGCGTCTCCTCCGTCCCCTATGGCCGCCCGCGAAAACAAGGTCTGTCCATTTCCCCTGTCCCTCTAGTCCGCCCCGCTCACTCTCCCCTCCCCAGTTCAAAGCGTTCTTTCGCTCCCGCTCCCGCTCTCGTTCTCGCTCACAGCCATCCGACAGCCCCCCAGACAACCCCCCCTCCAGCTACCTCAAGTCCTCCGTTCGCTCCCAGAACCGCCCAATCTCCTCCACAACAACCGCGACCCACTCAACAATCACCCCCCTTCCCTCCGATATCTGGAGGAACAGGGTAAACAACGCGCGCCACGCTTATGCATTCCTCCCTCCCAGCACAGATACCCATCAATACAGCGACACGTGTGATTACGATTCCGACGATAACAACCCGCCTCGCTCAGAAACGCCCTCCTCCACGAAACCAAAGCTGCCCTGGCACTCCATCTTTGGAATTCCCTTGACCCGTAAACCCTCTTCATTGACCTCCACCCCATCCCCGTCCACGGGCAGAAAAGGCTCCACCTCAACATCCGTTTCAGAACCCAAGATCAACTCGTCCCGCAGACGCTCTTTCAGATTCAACTCTCGCCCTTCAACACCAAAGTCTCTCGACGACTCTGTAAAATCTTCCAACGCCATCCCCGTCCCCTCCAGTCCCCTCCCCTTGTCCGCCAGCCCTCGTCGCCGTTCGTTCGGTCTCGGCTCCCAGCGCAGCACTCCAAAGTCTTCCACCAGCCATCTGCCTCTACCACCCGTACACACATCCCAACCTCAACCCCCCCGCACCCATGGTAGAAGATACTCGGTCGGCTCAGAACGCCTACCACACGACAGCGCAGTCGCCCTTCCCGAAGAGCCCTCCCACAGAACAGTACACAAACCTCCTCCCGACGGCGGCGCTCGTAACAAGGGCAAGGAAAGAGAAATCCCCCTTGCGGACTCTGACACCCCTCGTCATGACCCTTTCCCGTCCTTCGACTTCCCTTCCAAATCTCTCCCAGCAGATCCTTCTCCCTTATCTCGCGATCACCTTTCACGTCATCCCTCCCACCTCCCCACCGTAGATTCAGCCTCATCGGAGAACGAACATGCATCACACCGCTTGCGCGTCATACCCAAGATCATCCATACCCCACCAACTCCACAGCGCCCGGGAGAGGTCGACTCGCGGCCAAGTAATACCCCACCCAGAGTCGACGCTACCAAGATCGAAATCCCCAAAGGCAAGGCTGTTGCCATTCCCCACCGGGAGCACGTCCTGGTCTCGAGCTCTCAGTCACACCAGGGCGTGCAGCGCACGCCTTCATCCAGGGGGCGCTTCAGGCCCCGATTTCTCACAGGAAAAGACGTGCCTAAATCAAAGGACAGCAACGCGCAACATTCCAGCAGGCGCATACCTGGTGGCTCTTCCGATGGACCCACCCACAAGACATCTGGCTCAAACATCGCCGGCCCTGTGCGCAACATGACAAGTCACGGCGCTAAGCTCGGCAGCTTTGATTTCGAGCGTCCCATCTCCGCGCTTAATCGGAGTAACTCCACCCTGGATCGGCAGAAAACGCACGTTCCAACAGATAACTCCAAGACCCGTCTTCACACACCGGATCGGACTATCTCGGACGACTCTGCGCCAGGCGGAAAGTTCCGCCCGACTGCGCACCACCCAGAACCACCCATGTTGTCTCAAGTAAAACCAGATCATACGGGTGGCACGTCAGTCATATCGGTTTCGTCTGTTTCCTTGCAGACATCGACTCTTGGGAGCATCGCACCAGAAGGACACTCCTCCAGTTGGGGCCGTGCGTCTGGAAGGCGTATCCTACGCACGTCGCACGGAACATTTGCGTTTGAGCAACCTTCTTCGCTACCTAGTACTCCGAATCCCCATACCTTTAATTTACCGAGCGAACGAAACAACCTCCCTGGACACACGAACGGCCTTCCTCAATCCCAGCCCGTGACCCCATCGCACGCTGGCTTTGACGCTCGCGGGAAGCACTCACGGGGACAAAGCTACACCACGTCCAACGAACCAAGCAGTTCAACCCCAGAATCCAAATCGAGAGGAAAGGGACGCTCCCTCGATCTTGGTTTGGGACTTTCTTGGGCGCCTTCGCGTTTACGTGAAGAGATCCTTATGCCAGGGTTGATCCTGACGCGGGAAAGAGCAAGGCTCGAGAAAATCAAGGCAAACGGGTCGGATGTCACTAAAATGTTTGAGAGTCTACTATCCGAGTCCCAATTCCAGACTTTTAAAAAATGTAGGGACCCTGTCCATTCTTGGGCCTAATGTCTGACATACGCTTCAGACGTCCGCCGCTTTGACTCGCATGTTATCCCGCTTGAGGGTCCCTCTGGACTGCTAGCCAGTATCGATAAACTCCTCGCAGAATCTGCTCTCAGTGAGCGAGAGAGGCGCAAACTCATGTCAGAGTTTACTGGTTTCGTCAAGAATCACGGTGGATGATATCCACGATATTGATACACGACCCACCTTCGTTCTTGGTTGTTGGTAAACTCTTTCCATCTAATACCTTGTTGCATACTTGTATCGCTCTTTATTCCTTGCTATATCCTTTATAGTCTGCCGTCACTCCTTGCTTTCAATTCTACCTATACCATTGGTCCACGTCGAGTGAATACTAGAGTACATGATACTGTCGTTCAAGGCGTCACTGCAACTATGTTGTGGGTCGAAGAGCCCTCAGTCTCTCCGTCAACTTGTCATCCTCCTCGCGGATGGTCTCAGCCTTGGAGAGATCAGCTACGACACCCGAAATGTCCTTGGCAGCGAGATCGTGTTGTAACTCTATGTTTGCTTCTTCTGCGGTCTGCCGCAGAAGCTGATCTATTTGATCTTGCGGCGTGGAAACGGCCGTCGTGCTCGACATTGCGTCCTCCATGTATGACGTCTGTACGTCCAAATCCGAGAACTGAGTCTCGAACTTGTCCATCACGAGTGAGATCTTGCAAAGAACGGTGAGATCTCCTCAAAAAGTTTATCTACATGACGCACCTTCTCCAGGTTCATGCTCTCCATCGCTCTGTCCATCCCTTTGACTACGGACGTCAAGTTGCCCGTCACCTGTCTCATCGTGACCGCCGTCTCGACCCTGCTCGCGACCGCATCGATACGGCTAGCCAGACGAAGTAGATTCAAAGACTCTGATTTCTTCCGGATCGCGTTGGAGGCGTATATCCGTGCACCGTCGTTGTTGCCTTGTTGGAGCGCCTGTCGCACGTAGTTTGCGATAAGGCAAAAGGAGACAAACACGTGAGGTTGGACAGACCTTCTTTAACCTCGCCTTTTCGACCGTCTCGTCTTTCTGCGCCTTCTTTGATTGTTTATTGAGGGTCTTTGCGGTGAACTGTGTGATGCGCTGTCAGAGCCGAAACTCGGATGGTCATGGCTGCGGGCACACTTTGAGTTGGAATAAGGTTTCTGTGGGCTGCGTCAGACGTAGTATGGTTGAGAGTGGGGATACACTGACTCTCCATATTGCTCATGTTGAAGGGATTGATGATGGTATATGTGCTGTATTACTTACGCCGCAGTACAGCGGAGAGTTATCTTAGGTAGTCATGTGACCTGACATTTGTTGTTCCCAATCTATCAACCACCAGGCTCAGGAGATACAAAAACCAGCCATGGAGGAGACGCTGCCGGTTCACGGGGCAGAACCCATCTCACAGGATGTCAATTCCTCCGTAAAATCTCAGTCTGACAACCTCCCAGTAACTGAAAAGGCACACCACGCTAAGACGGCCCATTCAGCCGAACGTCATCACGATGTTGGTTCTATTATTGCCCGCCACCGTACGGTGGACTCTGCCGATTCCTTGGCTACCATCGACCGCCCCCCAGGTGTGGACGAAGATCTGCCCCCTGCTAAAATATATCGCCCTTACTCCGTTCATGTGCTCGCCCTTCTCATGCCCGCTTCCGTCCTCGGCGTACTTGCCAGGCTCGGTGTACAAGCTTTGGTGACATATGATGGAGAGAGCATTTTTCCATTAGCCTACGTCCAAGCAACGGGCTGCTTCATCGTGGGGATAGCCCTGGGCATGAAGGCCCCATTCGGTAACTTGTGAGCGTGCTTTCCATCTTGTGGTCTCAACCACTCACCATGTCCCACAAGTTATGGGCCTCTGTATACAGCCGTTACAACCGGTCAGATTGATCCCCTTGACCCCTCTATCTCGCTGACTCGTGTTCGCTTCGCAGGATTTTGTGGGTCCTTGACCACGTTTTCCGGCTGGCAGGTCGACATTTTCGACTCCTGGGTCAATTCCGGACAATTTCATAGAGCAGGTCTTAGAGACGTAAGTCTCTCCGTTTCCCGAGCGGTTCGCCTTATATTACGTCCGTAGCTTATAGACGGACTCACCAAGACATGGGTTACCCTCTCGTTATCCTTATCCTCTCTCATGTTTGGGGTGTATGTTTCCGGCCTGATCTTACCATACCTTCCATCCCTGAGACCACCCAAGAAAAACGTGCGATATTGCCTCACTTTCTTATCTATCTTGACCTACGCTGCCACCTTCCCTGCATATTTCCGCTTGCCTGTCAATTACCGTCATCAAGCGACTGCGGCCCTCCTTTTCTCTTTCCCAGGAACGTTGACGAGATACCTACTTTCGATTAATCTCAACCCGCGAATCAAGCTCTTTCCCCTCGGCACTTTCACCGCGAATGCACTAGGGACCGCACTTCTCGGCGCATTCCACGTTCTGCAGGGTGTGCCTTCCGTTCCTCCAGATGCATGTTCCTTGCTGCAGGGTCTGGGCGATGGGTATTGTGGGTGCCTCACGACGGTGAGCACGTTTGCGGCAGAAGTAGATGCCCTAGTGGGGTGGAAGGCCGTGTTGTACGTGACACTAAGCTGGGTGGTCGGGCAGCTCCTGCTCCTTGTTATCATGGGGTCCTCTTTCTGGGCGGGCCATGTTAGCGAGCAGGTGATGTGCAAATTCCAATAATCCTAAGGGGGTGGGGATGATATTATCGGGTTTCATTAGACAAGGCTATAACACTTGTATGGCGGAGTCTGAATTTATGTGTGGTTACCCGATCGAGGAATGACGCTTCAGCTTCAACGCGCGCAAGCTGGATTGAGCTGTGCAGCTTTCCATGTCGCGGTCCCAGGAGCAGGTCGAGGATCAGGTCGAGCTCGAAGAGGAGATTGTGAGCGGAAACGGCGAGGCAGACGAGGTAATGGATGAAGTGGAGGAGGGCTACAGTAAGTTTCATCCAGGGCATTGCCACAAGACTCATTGCGCTCATGGCTGCACCAGCATCTTCTACCCCTACTTCCACGCTCACGTGGACTAGCTGGTTCTGTTCTCTACCCGGCCATGAGTACTTCTGTGAAGTGTCGGAGGACTTTATCGAAGATGATTTCAACCTGACAGGCTTGAACACCATGGTTCCTTTCTGGAAAGAGGCGATGGAGATGGTGTTGGACGTCGAGCCAGGTGTGTTCGCCCTCGGCCCATGCGGGATTCGCACTCATGAATGATGCAATGCAGACGAAGACACGTCGAAAATCCCGGACGTTTCGATCGTGGAAGCATCGGCCGAGCTTTTATACGGCCTCGTGCATCAGCGTTACATCCTGACGCGAGCCGGCTTGCAGTCCATGGTGCGCTTCCACCACCTAACTGATCCATCATGATCTCACACACTTTTCAGGTCGACAAGTATGAAGGCGGTGCGTTTGGTGTCTGCCCGCGCGTCTACTGCATGGGAACCAATGTGGTCCCGTGTGGTCGCTCCGATCTTCCTGGCATTGATACGGTCAAGCTCTACTGCCCAAACTGTAGTGATATATACACTCCCCCGAGCAGCCGCTTTCAAGGAGTTGATGGTTTGAGTATTTCGCTTCCCCGTGAGGAGTCCTGGGAGCTGACGCATGTTTGAGGAATGTAGGGGCATTTTTTGGCACTACGTTTGCCCATTTGTTTTTCCAGAGCTACCGAGAGCTCGCGCCTGCGCCGTTTTGGAAACCGTCATCGTCAACAGAATCGTCGCTCTCTCCAGGACGGTCTCCGGACTCTGGCCACAGCTCGCAGCGGACGCCTTTTATCAACCCCAATCCACATGGGGGCCAAAAGAGACCAGAAGGACGTATTTACGAGCCACGAATATATGGTTTCAAAGTGAGCGAGCGAGCCAAGTCTGGGCCACGGATGCAATGGTTGCGCTTGAGGCCTCAGAGTCCAGACGACTTGGATATGGTGGACTGTCGGGGACGCTGGATAGATGACGAGGAATATGGTGATGTCGACGAGGACGAAGACGAGGCTGATAAGCAGATGGAAGACTTTGACCCAGTAAGGCTGTTTTCAGGTCCAAGTCGATCCCTTGTTCACGGACGTCACCAAATCCAGGATGCTGTAG
>JBBPMA010000012.1:91646-101772 GCA_038090075.1 Xanthoconium purpureum
AGGAAGAGGAGGAAGAGGAAGGTGGTGCACGGAGACGTCATTTTCGAGGTGAGCGGACCATCGATTTGCTCTGGCCTCCCACACCAATCCACCTTCCATCCTCTGCGCGTACATCGCTTACTTCTGCTTCCGTATCGAAGGGTCAAGATGACCTTGCTGTAGGTGCGAGTGGAACGGGTAGGGTGAGGGTAGTCAGAAGGTGATACACACGTCGAATCTCGCTACGAATAATTAGTCTGGTCGCTTGTTCACTTAGGGGCATTCCCGATTTTAGAATTACGGGGCGTGGAAGAAAAACTGTATAGGTGCAAGCCACTGTCACAGCCACAACACTCACGCGTGTGTCCCTTTCGCGAGACTCTTAGTCGTAACAGCACCCATCAAGACCATGGCCCGAAGCAGTGAGTCGGTATGTGGGTCTTGGAGGTGGCTCACTCTCTTCTGAGTAGATCTCCGTAACGGCCTCAACAAAGGCCGCCCCACGACGGCCATTCCCAAAGTCTCTCGCCCAAGTCAGCGCAAGGGCATCCAATCCACGAAAAACAAGTTTGTGCGGTCCGTCATTCGCGAGGTCGCGGGATTCTCGCCATATGAGCGACGAGTGTTGGAATTGCTGAGAAATTCCAAGGTATGCGATCTACTAGACTACTTACGACTGGCTGATAATGATCGTTGGCAGGACAAAAAGGCACGCAAGTTGACCAAGAAGCGGGTAAGTTTGCGCACACAGTGGCGTTGAAGGGACTGATGGCGCTGTGACAGCTCGGTACGCTATTGCGGTCGAAGCGTAAGCTGGAGGAGCTTGGTGCAGTGATTCAGGAGAGCCGGAGGACTCACTAAGCAATTATTCGTGTAGTGTGTCAGCCAATCGGTGGCTGAGTCATGCGATGTATGATATGTTGTCAGCCACCGCCGAATGCCGAGGAGCCGACGCGTCATTACGTATTAGTCTGCTTTTTGATGGACACAGGTCGGTCGTTGGACCTCATAATAAGAATAAGTACCAAGTCCGTTCCCTCCGTCATGGCCTTGGCCGTCCCCCCTCCTAATCGAAGTCGCGCCTCCTCCTCGTGTGTACGCCCCGCCCTCTCAATAAACACCATCGGGAGACGTCGTTCCTCCTCTCTCATCCTCCCTGTACAACATCCAGACCCCTCCCCACTCATCTCTGTAAATAGTCAACCTCCTCCTCCTCCTTCTTCTCAGCCGTCCATGCTATCCTTATGGGCTGCAAAGTGTCTCGAATTCCTTCACGTGCCCAAATTGCACCCTTCTGACTATTCAACCCCCTCATCGCCACACTCCGCCAACGACCTTGACCTCGTCCTCCCGCTTTCCGCTTCGTCACAGTCTACATTTACTGACATCCCAAACGAGAAAGATGCTTCCTCATATCGTTGGCGGCCCTTTCACCCTGCGGTCAGTAATCCTTTCCTTCGGTCCCGTGCATACATCGACGTCTTTGTCAGGCCCACGCATCAATTCTGTTGGTCATGCTTCTCTTCCTCCTGTCTACTGCCGTAGTACTTTTGTCACTTTACTCTCTACCCATCTCGGTCACGTGGCCACGAACGCTGGCTGAACTCGCCGAGCTCGGGAGAGAGCTACAAAGGTACTCTCAACTGGGCCCCGGACCGTTTGCCCACGTCATTGGCGTGCTTTCTGTCACTGCAGCCTGGAAACATGCCTGGTCCATTCCTGGCAGTGTCATTTGGGTTGGTTTTTAATCCTTGGCATCTGTTTAATCAACTCGTGTGACTGACTGGCTCCTGTAGAATGTGTTGGCTGGTGCCCTCTTTCACCCCCTGTTGGCCACCTTGCTGTTGACATCTTTGACCACCGTCGGATCAGTGATCGCTACTGCTCTCAGTGCACCCCTAGCCCCGGTTCTTAGTAGATTCTTTCCACGTGCCCTGGACATGACCCGAAATGCCTTGGAGGGTGAGACAGACCTAGCCGTCGGGTCGGCACCAAAGTCACCGGCTTGGGTTCGTTTGTCGATACTGCGCCTCATTGGGGTTGTACCCTGGTCGGGAATTAACATTGCATGCGGTGTCTGTGGAGTGCCTTTGACCGACTGCTTTTTGGGTGCATTCATTGGTGGTCTTCCCTGGACAGCAGTCACGTGCCAGGTATCTTGTTCCGTTGACATCGGTCGTAGCATCGCTTGACCCCTTGATAGATCGGTGATATCCTCCAGACGGTCGCATCGGCCCCTTCGCCAGGTCACCAGACTGTCTCGTCCCTGCTGACTTCTCCCGATATTATCCTGAAGCTCGTGTTCCTGTCCTTCCTGTCCCTGGCACCTATCCTGGGACGAGACCGGCTACGTACCCTCATATCGAAAAACTCAATCTATCCGTCGGATGTGTCGCCGTCCGTTGGAAACGATCGTTTGTCTCGGTGGGTTCGTGACTGGAAGACCAAGATGCGCACACAGTCACGATCACACAATCAAGATGTGAAACGCCTTGACGATCTCGTGCAAGAAAAGGCTTTCTTGCCTTGATCATGCATCTTTTCCCCTGTTCTGGGCCTCTGGTTCTTGTTGATTTATTTACATATATTCTGATTTCCCGTAATGTCTCGCATGATGTTCTCACGCACCTGGAACACTTTGGTGCCTCCACGCTCACGACGAATAGATACCCCTATAAATACGTGATTACCCAACAACTAGCTGGTCTTGTCTTGCACTCTGTTTCATTCATCTTGCTCTTACGTGATCCAATGACTTGTATGCACATATACTTTGTTATGACCTGAACATCCGACGAGTCTCGAGCAATGTATGCAACTGTGCCTCTCTGCGATCACTGGGTTGCCCGGGCTTGGCCCGGGCTGTGAGTTATAGCCGCGGCGTCCCTATGATTCGCATAGCGGTGTTGTGGTTTCATTCCACAGAAAATTCCAAATTCGGAGTCACACATTTTAGCTTCTCGTCCAAGGCAATGCTCGGTTTCGCATGCGTGGTCATCCGCGAGAGTGAGAATGGACGAGCTGTTTGATCTGGTAGGGATCGCGATCCTCGCTCCAGTAATCGCTTGCCAGAAAACATAATGAACCCGAACCGTCAACTTGGACCATTGATTCATCTAGGTTGCCATGGCCGTGACGTAGTCGAGACGGTCCGCACTATACTTCAAAGGTACTCATTTGTCGTGATCACGGACCACCACCTTGCGGCTGTTCACAAGCACCGCACATTTATGGAAAACATGAGGTGAGTCGTGTTCTCCCATTCATGAACATCCTGCCCCAACGTGGCTGTTGAGCTCAAGGCAGGTTCCCTCAATGACTACTGCCCGTGTACAGCTTGAAGCACGCCCCTCCCCTTACCTATATGAGCCCGCTCGCGTCTTTCCATTCATTACTCACTTATAATAGTCCGTCTTCTCATTTCTGTCCACCCAGCTGCGCTTCCAGCGTACAGTCGTTCCCGCCCAAAAGACTAGCGGTTCTATAGTTGGCGCTCAGTTTTGCTATTGCACTTCCGAGGATCGTCAACAGCTCCACCAACGATGTCTCAAGTGGAGCCTGTGCGTTCGATGAGCCACAGAAAGCCTGTCCCAAAATTCATCCCTTCACCGCCGCCTTCCCCTCCCTCATCTCCAGGAGCACCCTTCAGGCAAATATCTCTTTCTTCGATTTCTTCGCCCTCTCCTATGTCGGGTGACAGACCGCCGGTAAGGAATGCCTACATTCCATACGTAACGGCGCTTATGTAGGACCAAGTAGCTCCCGGATGATTGGAAAGACGTTATCGACAGGGTGGTTTCCAGAGAACGGCAGTCAACACTGCCGACCATTAACACAGTAGTTGATTTTTCGACCCATGAGGGACCTTCAACTGACCCCGATGGCGAAGCAGAGCCATTGCGACAGTCTCCAGCCAGCACGGTGGGCAACGGCGCTCAACGAAGTTACCAATGTGGCAATGCTCACATAGTCACAGGAGTTTGAGATGTCGAGGAGCTACACGTTTAATCCACCCTCCCCATCTGAAAGTTTCGATGGAGATCCATTGTCTCGCCCCGACTCTCCCACACCCTGGACACGGTTGGTAAACAAACGCAAGCCACAAGCAGTAAGTGATTGACATTGACGAAATGGACATTAGGACTCAGCTTTCGATAGGAATACCGACCACCAACGCCTCCGCGCCAAAAGTCACGCTCGGCCGAATCTGTCTCGCAGGGTGACTCTCCTGTTGCGGTAACGCATATCGTGTGTCAATTATCTTTCCCTGTGTCATCCTGCTGATAATTTGTAGTCGCGACACTCTCCACCATTACCGGCTCCACCTCACCCTAGTCCGCCTCTGCCGCCTCCCCCACCTCCATCTTTGCCTTCCCCACCTCTGCCACCTCCGCCTCTTCCTTCTCCGCCTCTTCCTCCCCCACCACTACCGACACCGCCTCGTATCTCTCGGCCGCTACCCGAAATTCCAGTGCAGGATGCGTCAGTCATGGAAACCCGCGAGGTGAAGCACGTGGTACCGCTAGTCAGACCTGAGGCTCCACGACTTTTCTTTGGCCCACGCAAACTCCCTACGCCTCCATCATCGACAAACGAGTGTTCCGTGCCCAGAGGTCACGCTAGGGCGGCATCGCATTCCACACTAGCGTCGAGTTACACGCCGGCGCGCTCGACCCCACCCTCAACCGTGCATTCTGAGAAATGGCCGGAGAGTACCTCTCGTATCGGGGTACCGATTAGGATGGAGCCTCCCAAGAGAGAAACATCGCTGGAGTACACGCAGACCAACTTGAAGTTCGAAACGACCCCACCGATTATATTGCAAAACTCGAAGCGTAGAACACTTCGTGAAGCGCTGGCGCAGGGGCTACAACGCATCGGATCGCTGGTCCTATCCGTGTTCCTATGTCGGCACTGACGCGCGTTGCTAGTACGACGCCTTCTGTATTCGCAAGGGACTGTGAAACTGGATGTATCAGTGCAGTACCATACTTTGACCACCACGAGTTCTAAGCATGCTGAGTGGTATCTTCTTGTAATCTGCGCGAGGACAAAAGCGAGGGTAGCAGTTATTTACATAAACTAAGCTATTGGGTCTAGTGTTTTACCTAGCTAGTGTAGTGTGGGTTTGCCATGTGGATGTAATAAGTGTGCTAGTAAGCAACCACAAACATTGTGGACCAGTCCAACCTCGTCGAAGCAGCTCCCGCTTGCGTCCCACTCGACGATGCCCTTTTGATATCTCCTCACCTTTCAGAATCTGGGAACCACAGGTTCGACCTTTCATTCCATGTCCGAGGTCGCATCTTCTTCGCATCCTAAACCCACAAGGCGTGAAATTTACGAAGCATGTCTGTCTGGCGTTCGGGATCGCCCATTCATTCCACAACTCAGGTCTGACCTTCTACCTTATCATCCTCTCCTTCACACTCTCCCTGAATTCCGGGAAAAAGAGGGAAAAGAAAGCCGGGAACGGAGACTCCATGACCTTTGGCGGCGCCTGCCCAATACATGTTTTCAGGGTTCGGAAACCACAGGCACTCTTGGGATCCCCTTTGGCGAGTCACTAACGCCAGAAAAGGCCGAGAACATGTGGAGCGTCTATGAAGACGAACTATTACGGCGGTGTGGTGGCCATATCTCCAGTCAAAAGCCGACCCACATACCCTGGCCGGGGTTCCGGGATTATGCGGAAGCAAAGGAGGCTGGTCAGTGATGGTTGAAAATGGAATCATCTTGCTGTACCTTGCTTACAGATTTGCTGTTAGAGCTGTGGTGCCTCTTCCACGGCCTCGATCTGGACGGAAACGGCCATCTGGACTTGGAGGAACTCCGAATTGCGCTGGAGAACGCCGGTAGGTCGCCTCGATGCTACACGTTGTACCGGCTATTCATTGAATACTTCACCAGGGATCACCCTTTCTCCCACCGCCTTGGCAGAATTCATTACATCTTTGACACAATCACCCCACTCTCATGCTATCAACTTTCGACAGTTTCGGGACTTTCTATTACTCCTTCCACGGAAAGTGTCGACCTCCGAGATCTACCGGTATTACGAGGTGAAGAAGTCCGTGGGAAACGACGGAAGGGGTTCAGCAAGGTTGACGATGGAAGGTCTGCCGTCTTGTCGTTTTACTTTGTGCTCCACCCACACGTTCCTTTGACGTACGCAAGGTGATGTCAGTCTCAGCGCCGAAGACAATCCTGTACCGATGCCAATGCCGTCGTTGCGGGTTCCTGGGGAACAACCAACCTCCGTAAATCACGGAGGTGACATTGAGGAGGAACCAGAGGAACACCGTGATCGGTTATATGGCCATACAGCAGTCAAGTTTCTCCTGGCAGGTGGTATAGCGGGTGCAGGTGAAAAATTTGGTATCCACAAAGGATACCTACTGACCGTCTTCCAGTTTCGCGGACGTGTACCGCTCCGTTTGACCGTCTCAAAATTTTCCTGATCACTCGTCCTCCTGAAATGGGAGGAACCTCCGTGCGCCCTAAACCCAGCGTCGGCGGCTTGAAGTCTATAGGTGGTGCTGTAGCTCGTATATACGCTGAGGGCGGCGTCTTGGCTTTTTGGACGGGAAATGGGCTTTCTGTAATGAAGATATTCCCAGAGTCCGCCATAAAGTTCATGACGTACGAGACAGTTGTTCGTCCTCTTCACGTACCATGTCCAGCGCGCAGTACTCAGCGTTTGAGGACAGAAACGCGCATTTGCCAGATACTGGGACCACGTCGAGGATTCTCGAGATATAAGTGGCAGTAGTCGCTTCCTATCTGGCGGAATTGGGGGAATAACCAGTCAGCTCAGTGAGTTTCAAGCCATCGTAACGTGTTCCTGCTCATGATGGTGTAGGCATATACCCCATCGAAACGCTCAAGGTATAGGAACAACTCATCTCTGACCCCGTCTCGCTACTGACTTCTTGGCAGACTCAGATGATGAGTACGACTGGTCAGAAACGGAGTTTGTTGGGTGCGGCGCGCCGTGTCTGGCAGCTGGGAAAATTCAGGGCATTCTATCGTGGACTATCTGTCAGTCTTCCACCTTTGCTTTGCATTATCCCCCCTAAATCGACTGTAGATCGGTCTTGTCGGAGTTTTTCCGTACGTCGGTTTGTCAAATATATTGGTCCTTTATTTTACATTCTTTGACAGATATTCTGCTATTGACATGAGCACATTTGAGGCTCTCAAACTAACATATCTACGTTCTACTGGATCGGAAGAGCCAGGTATCCTTGCTGTCCTTGCTTTTGGAAGTATTTCAGGAAGCGTGGGGGCCATCAGTGTCTACCCTCTTAACCTAGTCCGCACCCGACTGCAAGCTTCAGGTTCTTCGGGACATCCTCAGCGGTACACGGGCGTTTGGGATGTGGCCCAGCAGACATACTATCGAGATGGTTGGAGAGGTTTTTACCGCGGACTATTTCCGACGTTGGCCAAGGTTTCCGTTGCGGCTACTTCCAAAAAAAAAACCGAGACTGACTAGCTGTTATTTGCAGGTTGTGCCATCAGTGTCGATCACTTACCTGGTTTACGAACATAGTAAGCGGAGGTGGGCATTCTACTGTACCAATCATGATGTGTCGACTAATACGCATTGCCCTGCAGGCTCGGTGTCTAGACATCTTTTCCATTCGTAATGTATATGGATAGATTCCCTCGATTTATTCGTTACCCATATCCTGTCATCTGTACCTCACACTTTCTGAGAAGTTGCATGTTAAAAACCTTGACCTTGACATGACCTTTGACACTATCTTCTCAGCGACAGAACTACACCTGGCATTTTGGTCTATGGTCGGAGCCGCGGAAAGAGGGTCAGGGCATTGTCGCGCAGAATGCAGACCAGCTTGTGTGGTTCGTCGGCATAGTGATCTTCTAGGTGTTTAGTATACCATCGCGAGGTCGCAGTGCTGACCGCTGATGTTTAAAGTTCAATCAATGGGTAGATCCTCGGGCCGGTAAGGGGAAGGATACACTACCAGGGTAGTCGTTTCCAAAGAGGATACGATCGATTGGCACAAAAGCGTCCAGCGCAGCAAGGGTCGTCGGATGGGAACTAAGGGCGGTTTCATAGTAGAACGATTTAAAGTCCTCAAGAATCTCATCCGGGGCAAGTGGGCACCCCATGTAGTGTGACAGGGCCGCTACACGGGGGGCCAAAGATAGGGTGCTGCCTCCTAGATGTGCGAGAATGATCCTGACGTTGCGGAAGCGGCGTTTCTTTCCCGTGATCACCAGATGGGCGGCCGCTTTGTATGTCTCGTTCGGAACCTTTGAGGTGCAAAGTTGGGTTTGGGCGTTTCGTGAATGTATGAAATCGATCGCAAGGAGTACTTGCCTCGCTGATGGGAAGTCCAAGGAAAGGGTGAGGATAGGGTGTTGATGAGGGTGTCTGGGCACCGTGAAGGAAGACGACAGCATGCCTCCTGTCTAGTTCTTCCCAGATGGGATCGAATAGATCATCTGCAATGTATTCTATTGAAATGTGAGTGCCAAGTGTGCGTAAGCTGTCAAGGACATCCTACTGGCTGCATTTCCCGTGTCATAGGACGAAACGAGTGCGAAACCATCGGCATTCAGGTGATCCATCGCAAAAGCGATTTCATTAAGTACACCTATCAAACGAATTGTTGGGAGGGGGTATTACTGTGACTGATTCAAAGTGACTGAACCTTGTACATCATTCAGGGCCGGAAGGCCGGCGAGGAAACCAAACCTTGTGGGGTATGCTGTGCAAAGCTGTGATAAATAAATATTCATTGCTCTGACTTCAGTTTTGTTCGTGGTGGCAACAGGGGGTGGTGACAGGATTGCAGTTTGTATGCCCATCGCGTCCATGGCCAACAGGGCTGGTGATGGTCGCCACGGGAGGTGTTCTGGTGGAGTGATCCAACCGACTAGAGCGTTTTTCTCGGCCTTTTTCTGGGTATCGAGGAAGACATGGTGATGGACATCTATGATCTTCAGGGTGTGGAATGAGGAGGTAGGTGATGCAAGGGCAGCAGGGCCGTCGACGTTCGCGTGCAGTCGGGGCATGGGAATAATGCGTCTGTGCAGGACATGAAGTCATATAATAAACACACGGGTAAAAGGAGACAGCAGGCGGCTTCTGGGGTGATTCCTTTGGCAACTTCATATTCGGTTCCGATAGAAGAACAGGGTCGGGCTAATTCATTTCCTTGCAAACTCTTTACAATTTTCGTCGTTGTACCGTACGAAAGAACCACTTAGGGCGCGCGGAGCACGGAGAGCGAGGTTGGCAATCACATAACCCACATCTGACGGCTTCACCAGAGTTCCGTCTCGGTGAGCGTCGATGAATATTTTGAGATCGGGTGCATCCATGTGAGGGGTGCCAGTGCTCCTGAGGGATTCCTGCATCTAGAGGGGTCTTGGTCTACACGTTCGAGGGGACATCGAATATGGGTAACGTACGGCCGTGTCGACTTTTCCGGGAGCGATCGCCAGCGAGACAAGGGAAGGCTCTTCTTTGGCCAAAGTTCTGTCGAGGTCCATCAGGCCACTAGGACCGAGTTGGGAAATAAGTATACCTTGCGAGACTGTTCATGGCCGCCTTGCCTGCATTGTAGGGTGCCCAGCCTGGCGTGTCTCCTGTAGCTGCGCCCGAGCTGACGAATATGACTCGTCCAGTGGTGGGGCTGGAGCGCAGGGCTGGGAGGGCAACCTTGAGCGCGCTGACGAGTGAAAAGAAATTGACATCAAAGTGGTGTTTCCAGGCATCGAGAGGTACGGTGGGATCGCCAATGCGTGTCAGGGGGTCGAGTGTGCCAGCATTCAGGATCAAGCCATCGAGGACGGGACCAAACGTGCCCTTTGCCTTGACGAATGCTTGTGCCTGGGCGACCTCGTCTGTGCTGGGTGGGGTGTTCTGTGTCGGCGTTGACGAGTAGACAAAGACTCACACGTCGCATGAGATGGCGAGGAGAGACGTAGGATGGGCATCGATGAGCTGGGTCAGCTCGGGTGTGCTGGACCGTGCGACGGCGACGACCTGGGCGCCGTGGTCCTCGAGGAGAGACTTGACGACGGCGAGGCCGATACCTCTAGCTGGCGGTCAGGTCGGTCTATGAGCATAAGAATACAAAGACCTGGATGCGCCTGTGACGAGGAC
>JBBPMA010000013.1:0-29023 GCA_038090075.1 Xanthoconium purpureum
ATATAAACTACATTTGGTGTAAATTTGAAGCAAAGTTTATAGGCAGAATCTTTTGTGAAATTTCTCCCCAGCTCTGGCCAGTTGGGAACCTTGCTAGGACAGTCTGGACAGAGCTGGGGAGTGTCAGAAAAAGACAAATCTGCCTTCCAATACTGCCAAATTGAGACTTAATGCAAGGTGATTGGAACAGGATTTAATCTACATTTGGCTGTGGAGTTCGAAAGCAGGAGGGGTGTGGCACCATATTTAGAGCATTGGGACCACATTTTTACATCATTTGACCCCCTTTCAAGTGCCTTCTAACTGCCTTGGGATAATTTTGGGTCATATTGGAACCTGGTGGCATCTTGGGGCCTTACAAGGCCTGGGAATACAGAATACTTTTTTCCAACAAGAGCTGGACAGCCAGGGGATGTTTTACTGATTGCAGCATATCATTCAAGCTACATCCACTCTTGTGCGCTTAGAGCATGCAGATACAAGTATCCAAACCTCAACACATTTGGAGACTGTCATAGCCTGATTCAATCTAGATTTGATCTTCCCAATTGGTACTTATTTACAATCTTGACTCATTTCACCCTTCTAGTTATTGATTGCCATTGGTAGCTTTCCCTTTTCATTGTTTCACTTAATGTTGTCACCTCATTAGTTGGTTCCAATCTTCTCTCTATTATAGACTTTGTGTCCACCATTGATATCCCCCACTTTTTCCTCACCGACAGCCCTTCCTTTGGCTGGTCTATTGAGAAATATATACATGGACAACATTCTTGGATGGAGGCTATAGCAACATGTGTATGTCTCCACTTTGGATCTTTCTTCCTGTATTTCTCTAAGCTAGTTCTATGCAATTTCAGTGCAGTTTCTGGTCTTAGTAACCAGTGGCTGGCTAGTAGGTGTAGCCTTATGGTATAGTGGTTATGACACCACTATTATAGCTGTGCATTTCCTTCCTTGGAATGCTCAAGTTTGAGCCTTCTCCTGCTGCATGCAAACTCCCCTGACATAGACCTGATAATTGTTGAACACCAGTGTGATACTAATCCCAGGCATCCAGTGGACCCCCTGAGTTTATGTTGTACAAACATGTCATGCACACCATAGTTTGGACAGTACTCACATTACTTGTGTGTCCACACAACACCCAAAATATAGTTAATTAACCTTTTCCGTTAAATGTTTATTTAAAAAAAAAACTTCACTTGGGTGTACGACGGTGGTTTGGTCGACGGAGGAGGAACATGAAGGAAATGAGTCACTTCCCGAATCTCTACGATCAAGTCGTCGATCGCACACCATCCTAGGGGACCATAAACGACACCAACCCAGTTGGACCACGGGTATGATGTATGCATGTGCATGTGGGTGCTGGTACTAAATGGCGGTTTAACGAAACTGAGCATTTCGTGTTGGAACAAGCCGGTTTCCTGATGTTGACTCAGACCTTGAAGAACACGGCCTCGGCGGATGTGATTAGTGACCAGTACAACGACTGTACAATCGTGAGGGATGAACGCGCAAGACAGACCTACTCGCACCGCTCGAGACTGAACTGACTCGTTCGCGATAGCTGAACGATGGTGGTGTGGTTCAAGCGTACAAGGCTGGGGCCTGAGAGGCTTTGCGTCGGACTCCGGAAGGGACAACATCTTCCGAGTCACACCATATGTCCATCCAGTCAGTCTTCGATCAATTCCGACTGGAGCTCGACAATCACAACGACAGACGGGAACGTCTCATAAAGGTGACGGACCTACCAAGATCACCACCTTTTCCGTTGCTCAAGCCCTCGTGCGCATAGGCGAGTCGTGATGTAACCAACCTCTCGAAAAAGGTCATTTTCCTCCTCCACCGTATCATGAACGAAGACGTGCAAGATGACCGGGCACAGTCAAAACACGCGTACGAACGTGGCGTCGAGAAACTGCGCGAGGTCCGCGACATGTACGCAGCGATCAAGCCGGAAATACAGGGAGAATCTTTCTGGCGCCATCACCATTCCGTCTCGCCAGGTCTACAAGAGTAGATACTCTGCCAGCATCCCCTTCTTACCCCTCGAATGATGTGCTCTGTTCAGATACATCGAAGCGTTGAGCTTCGCTCATTATCTTGGCCATGGGACCTTGGTCACATTTAGCCAAGTACAAGCTACATTATCGGACGACCATGGTGTCCCTGTGCGTGCAAACTGCCTGTTCGATTCGTGTAACCATCTTCATTGGTATGCTCTCGCTCCAGTACTTTCCACTGCCCAAGGAAGACTATTTACTTGGCCTATGCGATCTCACCGGAGAGCTCATGAGATTCGCCATCTCTGGTTTTTCTCGAAAGGGGGGACGTGCTCGAGCTATTCAAGTGTGCAACTTTGTAAGAGACTGCAAGTCCGGCATGTGCTTCTTCTCCAGCGCTTTTCACCCCGGACTCATCGATCAGCAAGACTTTGACAGACTCACACCTTTCGTCAAGGGGCTTCGTAAGAAGCAGATCGTCACCAATCAGTCGCTAGAGAAAATTGAGAATGGTATGTATTTGACCGCCTTTCACTTTCTCCCCGACGTCACGTTAAACCTTTGTGTACCGACAGCTGTGTATGCAATTGTAGTCCGAACTTCTGAATATGATCTGCCACCAGAAATACTAGATGATGTCATCGCTCAATCAATGTCCAAGTATGTGTACAAGGATAAGCGGAGCCATCGAGATGTTGGTAGTGATGATGAACACGAATATAATTATTGAAGCGTTGGACCATTTGACAATGCTTCCATGTCGGCCATCGTCCTACAGTAAGTATGACGCGCCCTGAAAGTCTTTGCATTCCTCCCAAACGCGTTACTACATTGTACAATTAGTGTAAGGAACCAAAGGATGATGTTCCAACTGTAGGCCCCGCCTGATAAGAACCCTTAGCGTCTAGAGCGAGTTCCTCGTCGCGAAAATACACGTGCAACCAACGTCGCGTCTGCGTCATCTTCCATGCCCCCATCAATCAACCACGGAGGCACATATGGATAGTCATCGACCTCGTAATAACGTTGCGGACGCCGTGTTCGGTGGGAATCTCTCAACTTTTTCTTTGCCGCTCTGGCATCAGATTGTTTTTTCCAAGACCTGGAAAGGTTGAGTACAACCCAGTTGCGTAGGGTGATAAACGGGCACAGACTTTACTCGTTTGTTCCATTCCATGGTTCGGTATCCTCTTTCTTGCCATTCTGGGCGTCCACTGCTTGCTAGCGCCTGAATGTGTTGCCGGACAAGACTGTCCATGGCAAAGTTCGGAAGCAGAGAATTTCGCGGGCATAAACTTGCCCGACATACAGCACAGGTGGGTTCATATCCCTGAAAAAGAATTATGAAAGCAATTGGGTCGATGACGCATGACGTACGTTCCGTGTCAACCACCCATAGCCGCACTCGCCGCAACAAGTATGCCCACACGGGTTTGCTACTTGCGCGCCAACACTAAAGCACCCTTAGGTAAGTTCGCCAGTCAGCGGATGAGGTTCAGCCTACAGTAAATCGTAACAACTTTTCGAGATCAGTGTTTCAGAAATGCAAAGCATCGCAAGCGACGGACGTACATAGGGCAAGTGAGCTCAGTTTCATATCCGGCCAGAATTTCTCGTACATCTACGTCTTCTTGTGGCTCAGCCTTCCTCTTGCCTTTCCTGTCCACAGTGGGTAACTCTGAAGATGGTATATAATGCTCGCGGGTTTGATTGAGGCTACTTGTGCCCTCTACCTCAAACAGGTGAGTAGTCGACGCAAACAGACAGCCACGGGCGAAGCTCGGGGAATAGACATACCACCTTGGGGAGAATCGAAAACTGCCACCTTGATTCAATCTCTTACGAACGAGTGCTTCAGTGATAACGCACTTTTAGGGCCTATCAGGGGACCACCTTTGCATGTTGCTCAATACCTGAATGGTTCTGAACCTTTGGGACCTTACCTGGCGACATTTCGCTGAAAGCGCGAGCCTCCAGTACATCTATAGCGGCAAGGAAAGCCGAATCCATGTACTCCACGCCATCTGACGTAGTAGATGGTGCTGGACTTGCCGAAGTCGGTGGCACGATATTGCGGGGGATGGCCGAACTTGGCGCGAAGACTTCAGGTTCAGGAGCACTTCTGCTGACTGGCGGTGCTTGGAGCCCGGGAATGTTATCAAAGTCAAGACCCTCAAAGTCGTTAGGAAAATACTCTTCATCTTCGAGTTCTGCCATCGTTGCGTCTTGTCGAACACGAGCGTGGCAAGACAAAATTTCAACTTGAAGTTGGAGGCTTGAAGTCAAGGACATCGAGAATCATGTGACTTTGTCACGTCGTGACCGCTCTACTGATCCCCTCCGAGAAGTCACAAATGATCGGCTTTGTCTTTAGTCTTGGGGCTCGTGGACAGGAGCACGACCATTGTCCTTTCAAATTGCCAGATGTGACTCGTTCCCTAGTCATCGTTCAACTATTTAGCTCTATGGGAAAGCAGCGAGCGTGTGCCAAAGGGGGTATATCCTTTGTGTGAGCAAATGCAGGTGAGACGATGACAATTCGCAGAGTACCCGAAACATCTTCTCAGCACTATTCTTGCCTCTTGACACGCAATCTGGCTTGGCCATGTTATTCCTGTAACATGTCATATTTACCTCTCCGCGGAGCATGTGTGCAGTCTCAGAGATATGGACCCTGCTCGGTAGACTGGTGACCTGCTCGGCCCGATTATAAGATATGATTAGACCTGTCTTTTTCTCAACACAGGAGATCTCCAGCTCAAACTTGAACCAAAGGGCACGGGACCCGATCGTCGGCACCGTTGTATACTTTCTTCCCGTGTGGGTAGGAACAAGTACATGTTCCAAGTATTTTTGGGATGATGAATCAGCTGACGATGAATGTGCTCATGAAAATTCCACTCTTTCTCCTCCCGGTGTCTGTCTTGACTACCAGCACCTCGATCGCGGAAATCCCAGAGAAAGACATTTATAAACTCACTGCCTCATCTCTTGGTTAGCGCGTCTTCTCACGTAGAAGGAGATAAGTAGGGTGTAGCCGAATATGCATAAACCCATGAAGAATCTGAAGCCTGATGAACCTGACTAAAAGTCTAAATGAAGTACGGAGTGACAACGATTCTGGTGTCACATCAGTCCCTTGAGGACAACAGTGGGAAATGAGAAACCTGTACGTGGAAAATGTAGTTGTCGCCCTTGGCGGTGCTATTTCAGAATGTTTCACTGAGGGACGTGACCCTGCCAGCTTCTTCCAGCCATTGTCCAGATCATTAGAATTGCAGGTGCAACAGCGGTGTATATGTATGGCTATGCAAAGGATACAATTACAGGAGAGAACACGTGCTAATAAATGAGAGGGACAACCTGGTAATACCAATCAAACACTATACTGACACTCCGATTGCGGACGAGGGAAAGCGTGTCTGGGACATGTCGGACGCATTTTGAGAATCCTCTGGGGCAGAGTCTCTGCCAGACCCCGAAGAAAGAAGTGAGCCGATAGCCATGGACGCCCTGGATCTTGGTGAATACTCTTCGGAATCGCTACGCGAAGAGTAAGGACTCGGTGGCAGATCACGTGGCAGTGGATGTGAAGAGCGTGCATCGTGATGTGAAGACGGAGCGGGGGAGCGAGAGTAACGTTGACGTTTACGAGGGGGTTGTGGCTGATGGGGTGGCTCTCTTGGGGAAAGCGCAGACTTGTGAGAGGAGTCGTGTCCATTGGACGGCACGGCGATATGACGTTTGTCTTTAGCGCTGTTGATGTGAGAGGATGATAGGGGGTATTGCTGAAGAGATACAGCCGGGGGGATCCCGGCATCGGCGGTGTACAAGTCCAGAAGTGATCTGTGCAGGGAAGCAATGGCCGCCATGCGCTGTTTATGTATAAGCACGGTGTTGGGGACTGACGAGGGGAGGCACCGACCTGGTCTTCTGCACTCTTGGCATTCAACATGGCAATGAGCAAGTCGCGGTCGCCATCACCTTTGGACCTGTATGCGCCGAGGATTTCTCGGAGGCTTGGGGGTGGTGCCTGAAAACGAAGATGAAGGGGACGAGGAGTGGAGAGGGGGGGTATTTACCTGTTCGAGGACGTGCCAGGTGGACATGATGAGTCTCCTGTGGTCGGGGGAGTAGTCTGCGTGGGGGTAAGAGGAGCTCATTCAAACTTTGATGCGATGCGCCTGCATGCGCAGAGTTTTTGTAGGATAGCCAAGTCCAACATTCTCTCTTTCAGCAGTCCATGGCGGTATATTTAGAATGCCAAGCCAAGGTGAGGCTGAATACCCGAAATGTCCCTCACTGCTATATTTGCCTCTGTTCGCAACGCGGTCCCCCTCCAAACGCCGCACTGGTGAACCTTGGTCGTTGAACGGCCCCCCCGAACGAGCAGGACCCACCCAGGTCAATCTGCGCTAGAAGGCGTTCAAGGGGGGCTGTATCTGTCCCTGGGAGCTAATTTAGTGCCTGTTACACAACAGTCTTGGCAGGTAAACCCTATTTATATCTGTGAGTCGACCTGTCCGCATTTAGCACTCACGGGCGGATGGCCAATCAAAAAATTCCCAGTTTTTTTATATGCCTGCCAAATTTGGCATTCGTAGTATGTTATCCGTCATCACGCCTTCGCGCAGCGGGGCCGTCCCTGCTCCATCATGCACACCGCTGGAAAATCACACCCACCGCATATTTACCCAAAGTATTCCTGGCGGCATCGTACTATCAGACCCGCGCAATTGTACTACCTCACAAACCATCATGAGGCAAATACCATCCTCACCTGCCTTCCCCATGGCCCCATCGGCTTCGACCTCGAATGGCGCCCCAATTTCTCCAAGGGCCAGCCAGAGAATCGCGTCGCCCTCGTGCAGCTTGCAACCGCAGATACCGTGATACTGCTTCACATTCATCACATGACACGTACTTGCCTTCCCTTCGCACCATACTTTTCCCTTACTCTCTCCCAGAATTTCCAATCCAATTGGCAGAGCTACTCAACTCGCCCTTCTGGATCAAGGCAGGCGTCAGTATCCAACGTACGCAATCATCTTGTAGGTGTGCAGCACCCTCACTTCATACATCACCAGGTGATTGCGAGAAACTATGGCGTGATTACGGTGTATCTATTCGCAACTGTGTCGAACTTTCCCTCCTCGCTCGCACGGTCGATAATGCTCGATGGAAGGGAAATTACACCAATCCACTTGGCCTGGCTCGATTGGTCGAGACATATGAACAAGCCACACTGTTAAAGGGTAGAACACAACGTAGCAACTGGGAACAGTATCTTACCGTGCTTCAACAAGAATGTAAGTCGGGCAGTTCACAGGTTGAATACCGTGCGCGACTATCCAGCAGCATTTTGATCGCTGTCCCCAGATGCCGCAAACGATGCACATGCAGGATATATTGTCTTTTCTCGCCTCCTCAGTATGGTCCAGGCGATGGATCCCATTCCACTACCCACCTACTACTCTTTCAGCCTCATTGGCGGCTTTCTACGTGATAGTTTAGGGCTTTACCCTTGGCAGGCACACAACCCATATTATGATCCAGGACCGCCCCCGCCACCAAAGCCCAAGAAGCTCGACAAAGATATTCAAGAACCCTCAGATTCGGACTCTGTCGCCGTAAGCGAGCAACATGCCGCTTGAGTCCCATGCGGTCTATCCACCGTTCTCAACCACGTAGATATTCCTAGAGGATACCATCCCACGCAGATCGCAGACCAGCACAGGATCTTGGTGGTCCGATCCGAGTGGACGTGGACCGTGTGGATTTTGCCACGTCGATTATCGACCTTTTGATAGCATCCCTTGTACCCTAAATGTAGAACATTCCTCAACTCATCTCTGACTAATCTAAATTTGTACTTGTTCCTGTCGGGCGTTGACCCTTTTCTGCTCAAGGTCCCACACTCGCATTGCCCCTCATTGAGATTACATCTTGTACACAGATCAATACTTATGTCAACCGTTCATACCCATCGTTTGAGGATCCTAGCAGGCGCCATCATTTGTCCAATCGCCAGCGGCACCTTAAAAAGGGTTCAATCAGGACGTGAGAGGTCTCATGGATTATAGTTGCATACCTCCCGGGGTATCATTCTCTGTCCACCATTTTGCGGTCCAGAGATACCCACTGCATAGATTTAATCAAAGGCAAAGGGACACTAGTTGAGGGGTACTGACTTATAAGTTGCCTCTTCACCCGCAGTGTATACAACGCCCGACTGCCAAGCGGCCACCCCACTGCAACTCCCCTTGGCGGTCGTGGTCGGAGAAGCGGCACTGCTCGTTGCAGTAGTCATCTTCGTGGATGAGGAAGTGGTGGCAGTGGTCATCTTCGTGGATGAGGAGGTGGTTGTCGGCCCTGCCCCTACCGGTGATCCCGCACATGCGCTAACTGCAATACTACTGTGTGGATGAATTAAAAGCAAGCAATGGATGGACGTACTCGGGCCCCAGCCACTCGAGCTACCACTGCTGGGTACAGCATTGGTCCAGTAAGCTGCCTGTGTAACTTGTCAACGGATGGTTCCTTCACGAGGGTTCCGATTGCATACCTCCCAGATATAGCCTCCATATGATACTGTTTGGCCAGCGGTGTATGCTTGTCCTGAAACGTACGCAGCGGCCGAACAAGCCGGGTAAGTGAATCCAGTAGAACCTGTAGCACTCAATGCCTGCTTGATCGCGAGGTCGTATCTACCGTTGGCTGCGTCCAAAATGAACATGTGAAACAGGACACTGCTTCAGACATACCATATGCCTGGGAAGCGTCCCATAGCATGACACCACCGAACGAAGGGAAACTCTTCCTCATTTGAACGGCAATGTTGTTGAGAGTCGCGATGGGGAGATAACCCGACCCAGCAGCAGTACTTGAAGCAGGAGCACCAATGTAGATTCTCACCTGGTAAATATTCTTGTCAGCAAAAGTTGATCCGAGAATTGTTCAATGGTACTCGCACATTTGGGTTTGGGCTAGTCTGCCGCGCCCACATGTCCCTTGTGGGAGGTTACCGTACAAACTATATCCTTGTGATGAGCACCCACCAGACACCAAAGTTCCAGTCCTTGTAGAGAAACCAGTAGATAAGACGTCTGACGATCCAAGAGCGAATTGAACTTACCGACGCGGTGTTATAGTTTTGCAGGCCACATGCGTTGTTATCTGATGGGGGGTTAGCTCCGGAGCTTTGAGGAGCGCGTGCTACTTACAGAACTGAACGTAAATCGCATCGAAACCGACGGCATTAATCACGCTACCGAGATTAGCATCTGGGAACGGGCATTGCGGTGCACCTTGAAAGAGTTAAATACAGCTGTGAGCTTGGTCAGAGAGACGGATACCTGTGATGTAGTATCTGAGTGAGACGTTAGCCGCCATTCACGGACCAGATTCGGTTGAACTCACCGTTTGCTGGCCCCAGAGGCCAGAGAGCGGATTTCCGTGACGAAGGCTGCGTAACCAGTAGAGCCACCCCCTTCGATATCAAGGTCTACCCTATAATCGTCGTTTGAGTGGTCTGGTACTTGCTGCATCGACAAACTTACCCGTCTAGCACTGCACTTCCGAAGGGTCGTGTGTTGCTGCTCCCACCCAAAAACAGGTTCCAGACTGTACCACAGTACGCTCAGCCGGAGCTAGATCAGGATGCAAAAATACCCACTGGTCTGTGCAAATGTCTGTGCCTCGGCATCACTGGTGAAGCCGACGCCACCGCCCGCACCTCCCAAAGAAATGGTAACGATCTTGCCTTTAGATTGACAGTATTCGATGGATGTGGCCAAAGCAGAGCAATTAGCAAGACCAGTTCCTGGAAAGGTGGCGTTATCCGTCGGGTTGCATGTCTAGCTGAACAGTTAATGCCGTTTTCGACGGGAGAACATGGTGCGTACATTCGCAAGGTTCAACACGGGCAGTCCACCAGTGCCGAAGAACGTGTCTACAAAGGCAACAGGCAGTGCGTCTATGGCGTTGTCCTTTTGTGCGTAGAATGAGTCTCTTCGACCAAAGCTCGGGGGGACAACACACCTGGCAATAGAATGATATTGGGTGTTGATAGTAGGCAGCATTGCTGCTGGTCGCACCGTAGGAGTCCTGACCCCAGTATCTATGCTGGTGTGTCAGGATATGGTGAATAAGAATAAAGATTCATCTCACACTGCGACCTGGATGATGTCTTGGTAAAAGCTATACAGCTGGATCATCAAAATGCACGTACATTGTCATAATAAGAATTGTCGTATGCAACGACCTTGCCCAGGTATAAAACTACGGATACGAAGATCGTAAAAGCAGAGGACAATGCCATGATGTTGAACCGTGAAGAGAAGGACTTCCACCATCTCCCTCATGTAGTTTCAGTTCTTATACCTCCGAAGGAGTCAGCTGGCAAGAGCAGAGACGAGTTTACTCTCAACATTCACCATGTGAGCGCATATCAGCCGGGTAGGACATGGTACCATATCGGGACAGCACCATGACTGAGGGTTCCTAGCCAGACTGACTGGAAAGCGCATTTCTTTATTCGCTGGCATGACTATAGTAGGACAGGAACAGCATGGTTCAAAGACTCACATGTAATCCTCGTCCCGAAGGTTCACGACATGTGGACATGGCATCCACCTGACAAGAAAAAGTTCATGTCTCTGGTCAGTCTCATGTGTTGGTCATGCAGCCCTCCATCTGAGCATGAGGTCGATCCGGAGAGGTAAGTCATGTGAAGAAATCATGCTACGTCAATACTTCGGGTGGCACTTCCGTCAAGCACTGAGCTTTTATCGCACTTATCAAGCCAGATTCCAGAAAGAAGCATCGCTGGACGTCCCGCATGTTAGTAGGGTGATATCTATATAGAAGGAGTAATACAGCAATGGATGGCCAGAGATAAGGAGGGGGTGTCATGGATTAGGCTGATGATGCTCCCGAGTCTTCGCTCTCACCATCTGCAGAGGCAGCAGAGGCCGCATTGCGCACAGGTTCTGGCTAGGGATCAGTACAGCGCAGCACCGAAAAGGGTTAAATTTACCGAAGTATGGGTGTGCTTGCGCTTCACGAGCTGTCAAGCGTTCTTGGTGATCATAACGAAGTAATTTATCAAGGAAGTCGATTGCCTCGTTGGAAAAGTATCGCTGGTTTTCCGAAGTGACGAACCTCGACCATGGCTTTCGGGGATACCTGAGCAATGCGATTGGCAGTTGTTCGAGGAAGACGGACTGCATCTTACCTGCCCAGAAGCTCATCGTACTGCGGATCGAGCCGGATGTTGTACTTGTCGATGTAAGCGTATAGCTCATCGGTACCAAGAACCTTTGCGATCTTGACCAGCTGGTCGTAGTTATCGTGTCCGTGAAAAAATGGTTCCTTCCTGAATATCTACATGAGAGTGATAGGGAACCACAGGTAAATCAGCGAGACAAGGACTTTCTCACCATCGAGGCAAACATGCAACCAAAGCTCCACATGTCAAGGCTGTAATCGTACTCCTGGAAATCTACCAAGAGCTCGGGGCCCTTGAAGTAGCGCGAGGCCACACGAACATTGTATTCGACTTTGGGATGGTAGAACTCGGCCAAACCCCAATCAATGAGCCTTAGCTGGGAGATGGTGTTTGAATCGGGGAGATATGAACTGTAGACTTGATAAATACCTTGCGTTGATCATGATCGATCATAACGTTATGGGGCTTTACATCTCGATGCATGATGCCACGCGAATGGCAGAAATCCAGCGCCTAAAGACGGTGGTAAACAAGGGTATCAAGAGATCAAGAAAAAAAAACCTTGAGAAGCTCGAACATGTAGAATCGGACATCGAAGTCGGTGAATCGTGGATATAGCACTTTGAATTCGACGTTGTCGACGTATTCGGTGACCAAGCTTGGAATTTTGGATGCTGGGTCTCGAACGACATCTAAAAGTGCTACAATGTTCGGGCCACCGGCAAGGTTTTGCAAGATCTTGATTTCGCGCTTTATCTTCTTCTTTTTCACCGGTTTGAGTACTTTTATGATGCATTTTTCGTCGTGTATAACATTAACACCCTCAAAGACCTGAAAACAAAAAGATCGACATCTGTTGGTGATCACATATACAGGGGTATACCTCTGAGTATTTCCCCCGTCCGACTTTGCGTACTATCTCGTAGTGATCTTGAGAGCCCCATTGAACCTGGAGATTGTCTGTTGCGATGTGTTAGCGGGTGGAAACTGGACGAGCGAGGTGGTGAGTTGACCGTATTCATGCCATGCAGGGCCAAACTGTGCGTTGACATCCCGATAGACGCGTGCGACAGACTTTGTGGGGGGCCGTACCATGGAAAAGAGGTGGTGGATAGAAATGTTGCCAGCCGTGGCAGCAACGTGCCGAAACAATAATTTACCCACGCTGGCTCACAGTCGACCTCGATGTCTCCCTCACAATGGCCATCGTCAGTTCAGTTTATCACCTCGCCTCGATACCACGGCTCTGTGCCAGCATCGACGCGAGCCTTGCTCACCGGCAGCGTCTCCCCACCACCCCCCACTCGCGCCGTGAGCCCCCTTGTGCGCATCAAACTCGTAACCGACCCAGGTCATCCAGCATGCGGCCAACACGGTCTCTTTGCGCACAAAAAGATACTGCCGAGATCACACATCATTGACTATATCGGCGAAGTACACTACCAGGAGAGACCCGACTCGGACTACGATCTCTCTCTATACCGCTCGCAGGACGGGGTCAACGTCGGGATCGACGCGCGTGCTATGGGTAACGAAGCGAGGTTCGTCAATGACTACCGGGGGATCCAGGGGAAGCCAAACGCCGAGTTTGTGGACTACAGGATTGGGTCGGGGGAGCTGCGCATGAGCATCTGGAGCAGGGGAGAGGCAATCCAGCGAGGGGAGGAGATCCTCGTCTCGTACGGCAAGTCTTGGTGGCGGTGTAGATCTTAGTTAGCATAACAAATACACGTACACAATTCTCCGTCCCAGTCTGTCCATTCGGTATCGACACTCTACCGCCAGATGTTTCCCCGCTTGCCTTCTAGGTGCATTTCATCATTCATTTCTTTCTACGCCTGCGCAAGACATCAGCCAAACCGCTCCCTTTCATCCTGTCATCCCAAATCCCCGTTAGCCATTCACGGCCAACACCGCCAGAGGAGAACAAAGGTCTCATTTCAATTGCTCCCTCACGTCAACCTGACTCCCTTTCTTTACAGCGCGTGTTTCATTCTTCCGCCGCACGTTCAGCGGGTGTTAAAAATCCCTACGACGTTCTTGGTGTTACCAAAGATGCTTCCGCTGCTGAGATCAAAAAAACATATTTTGCCGTATGCCCCCGTCCGCTTGTCGTCACCGTCACCCCTTACCCAAGTCCGATGATAGCTCGCACGAAAGTATCACCCCGACACGAACCCCGACAAAGATGCACAAACAAAATTTGTCGAAATACAGGAGGCTTATGACGTACGTCCCCCATTCTCAGAGTTCACCATACATCTCACTCGCCCTAGATTTTGAAAGACGAAAAAAAACGTGTTGCTTATGACCAGTATGGGGCGGCGTCCCAACAACCGGGATTCGATCCCAATGCGTTTGCTCGTAACCCATTTGGGGACGCTGCTGGCGGTTTTGCCGGGTTCCGCGACTTTGGTGCAGCTTTCGGTGGCGCTCAAGGTGACTTGTTCTCCCAGCTCTTTGGTGGCGCCCTTGGCGGGCGTGCTCGCTCTGCTGGCTTTACCCAGAGTTCCCGAGGCGCGGATATCGAGGCACGCATCAACATCACTTTTATGGATGCTTGCAAGGGCGCCGTCCGTGCTGTGAACATCAATCCCGTCTCGACTTGCTCAACGTGTACCGGCACTGGCCTCAGGCGGGGTGCTAAGCGTGCAACTTGTAGCTCATGTCATGGTACCGGGACACGAACATTTGTTATAGACAGTGGGTTCCAGATGGCTAGTACCTGTGGTGCATGTTTAGGAACAGGTTCCACTATCCCCCGCGGTAGTCAGTGTGACCAATGTGGCGGTCAGGGGCATGTTAGAAGCAAGAAAACGGTAAACGTCGATATCCCATCAGGTAAGCAAGTAACCATTCCTTGGTTCCGTGCGCACCTGTATGCTAATTCAACGCAGGCGTCGAGGACGGCATGACGATCCGTATGCCGGGAGTCGGAGATGCGCCATTAACAGGCAAAGGAAGCCACGGAGACCTGTTGGTCCGTGTTGGGGTAGCTCCCTCGAAGATCTTTCGAAGGCAGGGGGCAAATCTTCATCACGAGGCACGGATACCTCTTCACACTGCACTTCTGGGCGGCCGTGTGCGGGTCCCAACACTAGACGGTCATGTTGATGTGCGTGTCCCAAGCGGAACACAACACGGTGAAGAGATGGTCCTCAGAAATCATGGCGTTCCGTCAGTGTTTGGTGGAGACAAAGGGGACTTGTTTGTCTCCTTTGCCGTTCAGCTTCCGAGGTGAGACGATACACTTGCTCATAAAGGTATATGCGGAGATATTTCAATAGGTCATTGACAGCACGGCAACGTGAAATCTTACAGCAATACGCAGACGACGTTGAGGGTCGCAACATGACATGGCGGAACCCTGCGGCACACGACAAGAATGATATGGGGTCAACGTCCTCGAATACCAAAAACGTAGAAGACGGGGGTGCAGAAAACGGTAGGGGTTCTTTCACTTATCCAGCCGCATCCCGCGAGGATGGCTGGCTGTCTCGTGCATGGAAAAGAATACGAGGGCTCACTGGAATTTAATTTCTTCATGGCGTGACTTTGCGGTACTTGTTCGGTCACATCAAACGCTTCTCAATTGAATACCATAGAGGACCAGGGAGGCAAAGAAACGGCAAACAGGGACGGTACGTCGGAGAGCGCGGAGCCGGGGACGAGGAAGAGGGCCACGGTTTGAATAGAGTCATAGAAGCCTTCATGGATATTGTCGCATATTTAGATCGTGAATGTAAAAGGAAATGGCCGTGGACATTGTCAGCCGCGGTCCTTATCCTTTGACCTGGTAATAATTGAACTGTATGTCACTACTACTGACCAGCCCGAAACGTTCTCAGATCCCAAAACTCAATCATTCCTACTCTCCTAGAGCGGCGATTTCAAATCCTGATCTTCTCCATCACCTCTCGCAGGTACAGATCATGCTCTCACGCACGAGGTCTCTCCCCCCCTCCTAGGACACGTTCTTTGCTTGTCCAACGGCAACCTGAAGAAGCCATCGTGCTTCTCTCTGCGTAGCATTACACATGACAACGCCCTTACAGTATGTCTCGTTTAACCCTTCGCTGAGTTGCCTCGTCAATCCATCCTGGTGGGTCAGGTAGAAGAGGTCACCTCCTCGTCCGCAGATGGAAGCCACTCTCATATCGTCGTATAAATGCCACACCAGGATGACCTCCCATTCGATCTGAACTGTACCCCCTCACAATTCTCACCTATGTCCTTTCTAGTCTCGCTCCCCTCAAAGTTTTGGCCGTCTCCGCCGTCCCCTTCGACTGCTCCCAGTGCCCCCTGCACCGAGGGATCAACCGGCACGACGCGTACGGTAGATTCTGTCTCCCTCGCATCCCACCACGACGTGCCAAAACTCTCCACGTCGCGACTACTCTTCGTGCATATAGGGTACCTGCCTAATAATTCATGCGCCGACCGTACTCAACACAGTTGCAGAGCGGCAATGACGTTGTTTCTTGCCACCACGGATGCCGTGCGTCTCATGTCCGGGATTTATGATCCTCCCTTTACATTTATGCAGACTATCGTCTCCACGAGTTTGCCCACCATCACGAGTGATTTTTCTGCATCTCAAAGCCAATACACCTGGGTCGAAGTTGCGTACCTGCTCACCCAGACTGCTTGCCAGCCACTATATGGCAAGGTATCCGATCTCGTTGGACGGAAGGTTTGAACATCATTCCCAAGTACACAAATATCTGACAATCCTTCAGAATGTCCTGTACACAAGCATAGTGATTTTTGCACTCGGTTCATTACTCTGCGGTGCTGCAAAGGTAATCATGACTTCTGTGAAGTCTATCGTCCCTGATTGGATTACCCAAGTCCATTATGGGACTCATACTAGCACGGGCCCTGGCCGGTATCGGGGGTGGAGGCATTGTTAGCTTAGTGTGGACAATCACTTCCGAAATTGTCGAGGCAAAAAGCAGGGCCAAGTGGTCTCAGGCGCTCAGTATTACCTGGAGTTGTTCTGCTATTGCAGGACCTTTACTGGGTGGATTATTCAGCTGTAAGTCAGTTATCATACTTCTGAGCACGTGCCAACACACGGATCGTTTATAGCTAGCACGTCAAACACTATCAATTGGAGATGGGCCTGTAAGTTGCGAACAGTTGTGTTAGATCGCCACTTGATGTTGTTTCCCTCAAGTTTACATGAACCTTCCTGTTTGCACGATTGCATCCATCCTTCTGGTACTGTCCCTTCGAGACGTCGCTCTTGGTCCGGCCAACGATGCCTCATGGCAAACATTTGCTCGAAGATTCGATTTCCTTGGCCTGTACGCTTACAATTTATCCTTCATTTCCACGAGCTTACGGCAGATCTGCAGACTGCTCTTTATGGTTGGGACTGGACTATTAATTGTCGGTTTTAGCTTTGCCGCGAGCAACGGTTGTAAGGCGAAATTGTGACCTCACAAGTCCAAAACATCATTAACTTTACAGGGACTTCGCCATCTACACTTTCCCTTATCCTAATCGGGATTCTAATCCTCATCATTGCCGGTTTTTACGAGGTTCACACGAGTCGTGATGCCTTATTCCCGCCTGTAGCTTTTCGAAATTTCACCACTAGTATGGGAATTTCTTATCAGCGGGGTTTATGAACTCATCGCCTTCCCAGTCTGCATCCTCATTATCACGTTCTTCCACAATTTGGTATTTAATGCTGGGACTTTCTATCTCGCGTTATATTTCCAGGTACGCTTTCCCACTGTATCAACCTAATGCCCTTCCCCTTCAATATCTCTCACCAGGCAGTAAATAGCTCAACCCCTCTGGAAGCTGGTATTCAAATGTTGCCGTATTCCCTCGGATCCTCGTTGGCTTCTATGCCAGCTGCATGGTTGATTGGATATTTGCAGCAAAGGACGGGCGATACGACTGGCCAAAAGTGGGTGATAACGACCGGGCTTTTCATCGCAGCAGTAGGATTTGGTAAGTCTAGGCCGAATCGACTTGAATCACTCTTTTGAGTTTTCCATCATATCTACCTCAGGGCTACTCGCGCTACTGAACGAGCACTCTCTGCGCCTCTTGCAGTCAATTTTCCCGCTAATCGCTGGTATAGGCATTGGGATCTTATTCCATGCACCGTACCAGGTATTTGCAAAAGCGCTAGGACCATCTAATCTGGCAATAGGAACGAGCGCGTTTTTCTTGGTGAGATTCACCGGCGCAACGATTGGTTTGGTAAGGTTTACTGCACTCGACGTTCCATTGTAATTCACGCTCCGGGTCAAGGCTGTTGCTGGTTTGATATTCGATGGGGTACTGTCACATTACAAGCTATCGGACTACCACATTCAAGGACCGTCTTCATCAATTAACTGGAGGATGTTGAGCTTAATTGAGCCCCTGTCTCTGAGATGGGAGGTTCTGAGAGCTATCTCAAAGGCTATCCAGGTATGTTTCATGTGCTTCACCAACAATGTGTACATAATTTCCATTAGGCCATCTGGATCGTTTGCACACCAATTCTTTGTGTGGCTATGCTGGTGAGTATAGAGCGATCCAGAGGTTCTATCGGGCTGCTAATTGCAAATTGACTACGAAGATTTCGTTTTTCGTAAAACCGTTCCCCATAGACGAAAGGGACGACGATGTACAGGAAAAGAAAGAGCACACAAGTGTCTCCTCCAGTTCAACCGAGCTCGCGACAGAAGCGTAGAACAGATAAATCACATCTTTGTTAGCATCTAACATCATTGATACGGAGTTACAGATAGGCATCGCATTCATATTTATGGGCAAGTGGTTTGGGTAGTATTATTAGCCAATCCGATGATCGTACCACTCTTAAATAAAAGAGGCGTTTTCAAAAGCAGCAAAACAAATTCTGTCCACGATGCAGCTCCGCCGGTTCAATACTTCACGAATACACGTTATGTAGAAAGCTCACGGTAGGGCGTGCTATAAGGAGAATACATACGTAAGAAATTCTGCCTAGATGGTCACCAATTCAATGAACCCACCGGAAAGTTTGTTGGTTATCGCGTGTTCATTAATCTACCAATTGCCCGCGGAATTACACACCAAAGTCAAGTTTTTCCAAACACGAGGCTAGCTACCTATCGATACGGAATAACGGAGTGCCCAGTTCCGTTCTGGTAGGACGGAGCGCCTCCAAGACCAAGAGCCGTTAGAAGCACGGGTTAGTCAATTGAATGCAGGGAATAACTTGATGCGAAAACACGTGTTAGTACTGCGTTTAGGCACTTGGTAGAGCCGTGACATGGGTTACAAGAACGCCTGCTATCCGAAGAGTGAATATGTGGCGTGGTTGAGTTGGCGCCATTGGCTAGTACTATTCCGCGGAATACTGGGACGAAATTGTAAACATACCGAACACACTATCGGAGGGGGATTGAGTCACCGCAACATGCAATATATCGGAGGTGCGTAAGCAGG
Source organism: Xanthoconium purpureum (assembly GCA_038090075.1). Taxonomy (NCBI): domain Eukaryota; kingdom Fungi; phylum Basidiomycota; class Agaricomycetes; order Boletales; family Boletaceae; genus Xanthoconium; species Xanthoconium purpureum. Next base: position 18,682 of record JBBPMA010000013.1, read on the forward strand.
ACAATCGGAAAGGAGGCCTAGCCTGTTCCTAGAGGCAACGTAAAATGGCGACATTGCAGACACCCTTCAGCAAGGCAACTCTACCTGGAACAAAGTTAAGTAATTCATTATCACAGGATGAAGTCGCTAAAAAAGGGAATGTTTCAGTTTTACTTGCTTCAGAAACCGACGGCACGTAGCGCCAACTGGCAATTGGTAATGGCCATACTATAAATCTTTGGGATGAATTCATTTGTGAGGGTTGGCGCATCGTCTTCGCCAATCGATCGACAAAATCCGTCGAGATTTACTGTAATGTCCTTGAGTCCCCGGATCGCCCCTAGGCTATAGTCTCCAAAATCGAACGAGTACGCGCAGCCACGCGACCGCTGCATGTATGAAAAGTTTGCGGTGCCGATTCACGGAAATTTCTACCTGTTCCAAGTTGCAATGACACCTGCCATCCAGACGGGTCGAGCTTCTTTTGCCATGCAACCGCGGACTTGGACGTAAGTCTGGCCTTACGGAGATGCGAAAGCACTCGTGTGTCAAGATATCGATATCTATTAGCCATTGGACGCCAGAGCAAGTCCATGGGTGAGCAAGTACTCACCTCGAGCTAGTCATGAGGCTGCCAAATGGAAGTAACCATGATTAACTAGGCCCGGTGGGGCGTGGATGGCGTACCAGATGGGAGGAGCACTTTGACCAAGTTGTTAGTTTCCTGCTTGATTTATCATCAATGGCATGTGATTGACCGCAAACCCTCCGTAAGCGATGCCTTTACTCAAGATGACCGCCGGAGTATCAACCGCATCAGCCCCCTGGGTGACCACTCCGAAGAAATTAAATCTGGAGCATACGCCGGAATCCAAATGTGATCACCGACTTGAAGTCTTCAACGCTCAGGCGGAGACTCAGCAAGGCCTAGATTCTCGAGTCAATTCTTGTTGTGAGCCTGGGGAAATTGGCATCACATGTGCAAACAGTCAGGGGTCCAATTTAAAGACCGGTAACTCTCTGCACTCTTGGCACGCGCGAATAAAAGTCTGGAAAACTTTGAGATAATCAGAATCTTCTGGTTGGATACACATATGCATGTTTGAGCCGAGGTGTGTAGCTGTCCGTGTTGAAGTATTAGGAATAAAATCGTATTTTCCGTTGCACCTGAGCCCGTGGTGGTGTCGCTGGGTTTTGACTTTCCCGGCATCCAGTGCATGGGGTCCTACTGCAATGACAGTTGCTGGTCGTGTGCACGTCTTTCCCCCTCTTTCTCTGTACTACCGCTATCATGGATCACCCTGCAATCCTTGCAGAGCGCTTTCCCACAGCATTCCACTGTGATCCTCAGGCGCAACAGACAAAGGCTTCTGTATTCCACGAGGAAACCAGAAATTTAGGTAGCACTTCTTCGGTTCCAAGCAATCCCACATTCAAAGTAGAGACTCTCAATGGATTGCGTCATGTGAATGTTAACCTCGACCCGAGGTGAGCCTTTTCTCTATCTGATGCCCGTCTCCAAGGTCGCGTTGCGCTCACAATATCAATTGCGCACACATGTGTGCCGGTCTGATATCCTTTTTTGCTCTACAATCTCGCTCACAAAACCATTATTCTCATAGGACGTACCCATCGTCGTCGTTTGCTACACAATTTCTGTCGCTAGTGGTCGCGCTTCGTGTTCCTGCTTGGAGTACAGCACAGCACCTAAACTCTACGCAGCTTTCGATTCGCAAAGCATCTGGATCTCTGACAAATGCAGTTTTCTTTGTCTCTTACCCACCTTCACCATCTATCCCTACGATTTTATTGCGTATTTATGGTTCATCATCAAGTTCGCTGATTTCACGACCCCGCGAGCTTCATACACTCCACATCCTCTCTTCGCGCTATCACATCGTACCACGTATCTATGGCACATTTTCTAATGGTCGTATCGAGGAGTATTTCGACTCTGTTACATTGGGGCCTCCTGATCTTCGTGACGAGAAGATCAGTCGTTGGATTGGTGCCAGAATGGCGGAGCTCCATTCAGTGGAGATCACCGCAGTCGAAGGACCATTGGCCGTCAAGAGTCTTGAAGGCAAGAGCTGGGACATAGGGGTGAAGAAGAACATCAAAACATGGCTTTCGGTAGCTCGCGAAGTGCTCGCTCATCCAAATGTGGATGAGAATGATCGTATTGTTCTCAATCTTGATGTCTTTGTTGATGACTGGGTGCGCTATCTGCGCTGGCTGTCTCAAATAGAAAAGGCAGAAGGTGCTAGCCAGCGCGTCTTTGCTCACAATGACACACAGTATGGGAATCTTTTGAGGCTCACCGGGAAGCTAGCAGAAGACATGCCGGAGCATCGCCAAGTGAGTATTTGTTCCACAACGTCTACTAGTTGATTGACATCTCATTGAAGCTCGTCGTTGTCGACTTCGAGTATGCCTCGCCCAACCCGCTTGCCTTTGACATTGCCAACCATTTTCACGAGTGGACTGCCGATTATCACTCCTCTACGCCTCATCTACTTGACATTTCTCGATATCCAACAGGCCAGCAGCGGCGCAATTTCTACCAGGCCTACCTCTCGTACACTCGTACACTTTTGGAAACACCTGCAACTGAAGTTGCTAGCGAAGTACGCCTAGCAAAGTTGGAGCGGCAAGTTCGCCTTTGGAGCCCTGCATCGCACGGAATGTGGGCAATCTGGGGCATCGTTCAGGCGAAGGATGACGTGGAAGAGGGTCGTGCGGGGACCGAAGTAGAATTTGACTACCTAGGATATGCAAAGTGTCGCATGGAGAGGTTCTTTCATGAAATTGTGGCACTCGGTGTTTAAACAGGAATGTTTTACATGTCACAATCATACCGTTTATCTGCCCCAATGACCAGCAATCGATTCAGTAACGAGAGAGAGCCCCGATTGGAGTAAAGTAACGCAACGTCAACGGACATGAGGAACGTGGATGTCATAACAGAAGTAAATCAAGAAATGTCATGAGATGAGCATATCAAGAGTTGGAATAGCAAGTCATGGCCAATAATCGGGTAGTAGATCAGAAGGCCAAGGTGTGAGCAGTGAGGATGTAAGGGGAGAAAAGTAGAGGAACTGTCCAACCTTCGGTTCGCACGCACACCAACTGTTTGTAGTACATGTTTGAAAAATTACATCCAACCATCCGTGAGTCTCCCGTTTCCAACGGTCAGCTCAGAGGTAGACCAAGGGGCGTCCCCATTTGTTTCCGGGTATGCAGGTGCGCCAGTCAAGGTGCTGCTACGGCCAACGCTACCCCAGTTGCCAGCACTCCCTGAACGAACGTGGCTGTTACGTGGCATTGCATTATTGGCGGACGCACGTCCATTAGCTATCGTGAACGATGATGCTTGATTCGCTGATGGCGTCGAAGGGGAGGCAAAATCGAGATCGACATCAGTTCCATTAAAGGAATGACGAGCACTAGAGTTGTTCGACGAGGCCTCACTTAGACGCTGGAGGGGGAAAATATGAGTCGTATACATTTCCGACATTCTCGTTAATCGCACCTGATTATAGCCGACGATGTCCAGCCGGCTTGCATTATGCCTCCCGAGGTCAGGACCAGCTGTCAGCGGAACGGGAGATTTCATCGTGGTCTGCTCAGGGTGCGAGAGCATCAAAGCATTGCTCGTGAATGTCGGGTAAGCAGACTTGTTTTGCTTGGTGACGTTGTTCAAAGTGGACGTATCAACGCGAAGAGATCCTGTTGGTGGGCGGCCATTGAAAAATCCACCAGAGGGAGGTGAGACATCCACCGGCGTGGCTTCGTTCTTCCTCTGTATGCGTTGCAGCAATGAAATTGAAGACTCGTTAGGGTCACTGTTTGATCGCTCGCGGTTAGGAGTGGCCGCAGATGGAGGAGGGGCGCCATCGGCTCCAGGTGCCACACCCGAGACGGGAAGTTCTGTGTGTATGAAGCAGCACCGCTTCCCATATGGGCAGGCCCCAGAAACCCAAAATGTCTACAAAGTGCATGAGCAGGGAGATATCAGGATCGTCAACAATTCCACGTACCCTGCAAATTTCAGTTTTGTACTGCGAGAATAATTAGTTAACAAGGGAATCGCTCGGGACCTGGAGAAATTACCTTGGGGTGTCGAGCTACTGAGCGGAGCTCTTCCTCTCCATGGGCAAACTGACATTTCGTACCGTATCGGCACGATCCTTTCTCCTCCCAAGACCTGCATAATTCCGTTTTGTACAATCCGAGCTTGCGGTTGTTTGCACTGGGCCCGCCACCAGTATGCGAACCTGAATTAGTGCTACCCGTGTTTGTAATTCCGACCGCCTGGTTCGGCAAAGTTCCATATGGTCCAGTATATTGAGCCTGTAAACGGTTCACGGCTGCCGCGATATCCGGGGCGTATCCATCGGGGGGAGCGTAAAATTGACTAGCATACAACCCCATGGATGCTGGCGGTACTGGAGGGTATAGATTATGAGCAGCTGGCCCAAAAGCTTGGCTCCCTAAGAGAGCTAGGGTAGCAGCATCCCTAAGCGCAGAGGGATCGGATGCGGAATGTTGGTGAGTAGCCCGGAATACGTTGTGCTGTTGCTGCACCCGGGTAACAGCTGGATGATGACCGTCTACGTGGGGCAGGACCATATCGTAAAGCTGCTGTGCAGTGCCCAGAGAGAGGTGGGGGACATGACCTGCCGCATAACCAAGGCCGGTTGGATTGGGAAGTAGAGACTGCGGAGGGAACCCGCGTTGAGGCTGGCGATAGGAGGCGGGCGGGACTGCATCAGCTGGTCGACCTTGGATAAAGTGCTGTGAGGCTCCAGGAATGTTCTGTGCAGGAGGGAAAAAGGGTCGCGGCCCAGCCGCATAATCAGCTTCTACATCAGTTTGTAGAGACCCCGGTACGGCACGATAGCCATATTGTTGCTGACCACGGCCGAAGGCGCCCGTACCAGCTAACGAAGGGTACGTCGGCTGATCAGGTGAAAAGGGTTTATCGGCTGCGCCTAGGAGGTCACGATAGTGCGAAGAAGACCACTGGTGAGGGGGAAGAACACTGTCTCCTGGCTGAATTGTCCCCGAAGGTTCCTCGCCTACTTGCTTGAGACGACGCAGTTCCGCCGAAGACAATCCTCCACTAAACGAATGTGGGCGCTCCTTCGCTTCACCACCCGCCGCAACCTTGAGCTGGGGAGGCCCCCGAAGGGTGTGGCTAGCTGACGACAACGCAGACTCGTGAGAGTTTAGGGTATCCGTAGAAGATACTCGGGAATGAGAGGGTGAGAGCTGATGATCCGAACCCTGGGGCGAGGAATCGATACTGGCCTCGGAAGCTGTTTCGAGAGGGCTAGCTTCGTTGTACTGGACGACCGCTGCTACAGCAAGTTTGGATTGAGGCGGAGTCTTCATGGGACCATGAACGCTCTCTGCGAGGTCGGTAACTGAGCTGAGTTTCAGTCTGGCGATGTCCTGTGCCAGATCCCACTCCGAGGCCGCGCCAGCATTGATCAGCTGGCCAGTCTCATTGAACCGCCAGCGGTGGCTGGTGTTGTTGGAGGTAGTGACATGACGCTCAGAACGGTTTAGTTCTGCCGGGAAACTTGGGTTCTCCGAGATGCTGGTACGAGGCATGGAAGATGGTTTTTGAGTTGGGAACAAAGATGTAGACCGGAAGCTCGAAGACAATTCTGTGGGAGAGTCTTGCGTTGCGGATATACTCCAATTTTTCTGGAAACGCGTTGGATAAACAAAGCTGACACGAGGTATGCACGAGTACTTGCCTCTTGAGCGATTTCGTTACTGAGCCGTTGTATTTCGCGTGTATGCGTCCAGGCAAGTGTACCGGATGATTGCGCACGGGTAGGGAAGGATATCGATGAAGCTGATTCGCGTGCAGTGTATAGACTGTCCGTTGATGCAGTAGTACCAGGGAACACCTTTTGCATTTAATCTGGGTGATCGACGAGGTTGGACATAAGCAGAGAACAGACGAGGGAGAGACTCACCAGTAAATTAGAGTGGATGATGAATGCAGGGATAAAAAGGTGCGTGAATTGGTATGAGACAATAATCAAGTGATGCTATGGATATAGGATACGATGCTGAGCTGCGTAATTGACAAGATAGATAGGGCCTTCGTCGACCTTTTGACCAGCTGAGAGGTGGAGGGACGAGCAGCAAAGATCTAGGAAGAAAGCACAAGATAGGTATAAAAAGATGACTAGGAACGAGGCGTCAAGGGGTCGTGAGCACTCTGGTCGCGTGTTGTGGATCAGGACTCAGGTAGAGCCGCCGGGGTATGGAGAAGCTGATGGTGGTTGAGGGTTTTGTGGGTGATGGCAATGGAATGTGGTAAAGGGGAGGCTAGCTAGAATGTGCAGGGTTTTGATCGCAACGTGCCGTTGTCGAGGCGGCGTTTGTCAAATAATTATGTGCGTGACGCTTGAGAGGAGGGACCGAGACCGGTTGGAGACTGGGATTAGAACACGATACGCACACGTTTTCAATGCCCGTCGTCGTCGTCGATGTCTTGCCGGAACCGAAGAAAGGACTGCAAGACGGTATCGCGCGGATGCCCGTCGTTCCAGTTGGAAGAAAAGATGAACGAGGGCAGCCGCACTGGTTTCGCTAGCCGTGTCGTAACGGCCGGTGCGTCGTTTACTAATAATGGTTGCAACCCCCCCTGCCATCAACGCGGCCTCGCAGCCTCCTTCGACAACGATCCGCTTTCCCCCCGGAATAACGGACCCGCGGAAGTCCACTCTCAACAACGGCATCGCGAGCTTTCTCTGCCGTCCCGACACTGTGTACCACCATCATCTCCTTTGAGCCGACAAGACAAGCATGCAGCGTGCCCCCGTGATGAGCGATGGTCTCGACCTGCGCGCTAACCCCAACGTTCCTGCGACACGTGTACTCACACGCCATCTCGAATTTCAACCACAGCATCCCCATTAGATACCTTCCAGTATTAAAATGGCTCTCGGCCCGTTTCTGTGGAGCGATGAGGTGGTATCGCACTCGCATTTAAATTGGGCAGTAGCCCCACAGGTTGGACGTATTCTCCGTGCTCCTATGGAGTCCCCCCCATTTTTTACGTGGATAGAAGGAGATCCGTCGCGAGCAACGCCTGCCGGTCCTGAAATACTTCCGAAAGTCGCGGACTTTAAATTTACTCTTCGCCGTGTTCGCCTCCTCGTCAGTCGGCCCCCTGCGATCACCGTGCGAGTCGCCTCACACCGAAGGCGAGATTATCATTCGGCCGCCATCAAGTGAACAGCGCTCGAGCTGCAAATCTACTTTTTGGATTAAGCTACACAGAGTAAGTGACAATTCAGGCGCCGATATTTGGTTGTTTGTTAGTAACCATCTCTGCTTCGATTAGCAGTTCATCCGCGCAACACATCGTTACAAGGAACTCTTTGCTCGGGTGAACAACATGGAACACTCGTGCATCATCTTAAAACCAACACCAACTCGCTTGAGATCAACTGATAATCATATCTGAACATGCGGCCACCACGCGGTCTCGAATTTCAGGCCTCATGGGAGGATGACAGGATGATAACCCCTTCGCCTTCGGCTATATGAATACTCAGCGGTCCAAAGAGGATAATTGCAATCAATCCTTTTGCAGTAGATGGTTTGTTTATTGGAGTCCGACATGGAAATTCTATTCATTTCGGTGGACATGCACGATGAAGTTTCACCTTACTCAACGCAAATACGTGTTTATATCAATGTCGACTATATGTACATGTTAACCAGGCTGCCTTATGTCGAGTCAAGCATCTGTGACGTCAGAACTGTATGTCAGTGCTCCCAGATAGCTAGGTTGTAAATCCTTACAATACGATGTGCCAACTAGCATGGTGGAAAGGCTCTGTAATTGATCTTCGTCAAACAACGATTGGTCTTTATGCCAGGTATCCTGATCAAATATTATGTTGCTTGTTTACCTCATCAAAGTCAATGTCATACCTGGTGTGTCTACGTAGAGCGGGATGTTAGGAGTCAATCAACAGTTGAAGAAAACCTTCGTACCTTCTTGAACTCCGAGGCGCAGTGACGTATCGTCGTTGAAACCGGAGGCGGATCGGTCGCATGCCGGGCGAGCACTGAGGATATGTAACCCGTTAAGAATAAGTTACATGATAGCAAGATGCAGCCAACCTTCTGTAAGAGGAGGCATCCAAGATTCAACTGAGTAGGGGAAGCTCTCAATCAAGGCACAAAGGCCAAGGATAGCAGAGTGTAATTTCTTCATTGATTCACCATAATCAGGTGCGGACCGAGAAGGCAGCTTGACTACCCGAGTGAGAGAGAGGAATCGATTCTATCGCGGAAGTGTCAGCTGGTTTCAAGAGATTCGTCATTCATTGAATACCTTGAGGGGTATGATGCTCTGACGCTGCGAGCAACGGACTATGCCAGATAGCGTCTTCGAGGACATCTCACGAACTTCGACATTCTCATCCCCTAGACATTCAAGCAGTACATCCATGACCTTGGAGATGCCACTGGGAGAGATCATCAACAGATTACGATAGAAAAACATCACCAGTGCTGGTAATGTATGCAGCCGGATGCGCCAGGACTGTCGCAGGTTCGTTATACCCCAACTGCAAGTGAAAACTATTTCACATACCTTGGAAGATTGTATCGCCTCCACCAATCTCTCTAAAACGGCCTCTGCGAACGTAGCTGGCAAGTAAACTGCGGACATCACTTGCAAAACTGCACTGCTATATTTCTGCAACTCTGGGTTGTCGTTAAGCTCTGACATATTGAGTATTTCGGGTCTGCAAACGTGAGTAAATCTTGCGGCGGTTCAAAGACGATAAACATACAGCATCTTCATGGCTGACGGAAATGCGAGGCATGCTTCGGAACCATGGAAAGAAACCCAAAACCACAACAACACTTCAAGAAGGTAAGCGATATGAGATCTGGTTGTAGGTAGTAACTTACTCGTGAGACCAACTTTATCAAACTGGGTGCGAATTAGATAAGGTCGATTAGCTCTATGGAACTCTTACCTGAGATTGTGATACTCGGGGAGGAGGGAAACGTTGATCCTTCCACTCAGCAAGCTCTTGAGTAATCTGTTGGAATCGATCGTCGAATACACTTTCTCTACAATGTTGCTCAGTATACCGAGTCAAAAGCATGGAACGTACTCACCGAGTACCAAGAGGGTCATGAGTCTCACGACAAGAGGTCAACAGTGCAGCTACCGAAGGGTACGACGGACACCATCTATTCCTTGCAATGATATAAAGAGCACTTGCAATAGTGTTGCGAATCTGTGCAAACTCTTGAGTCAGGAGGATGTGTAGAGTAAAATGTTCAGAAGACATACTTCCGCATAATTAGAGTCTGCATTGTCGAAGAATAACGAGACATATTTTGCTGAGTTCGGATTAAACCGAACTCCCATGGCATCCATCAACACGACAACAGCATTCAATGATTTTGTAACTGAGATAGAGTAAGCAATGCAACTCGAAATGCATGATCATGTCGTTATACCTGCAAACGCCGAATCTCCCTGGAAATCTAGCTGGAGTGACAAAATCCAATCCACTAGAGGCTTGTTTCGGCGAGGATCACGGTCTTCCAGTACCGTCTTCGCATCCGGAAACTCAATGACGTAGACGAACAGCAATGAGAGACGCTCACCTGAAGGAACGAAGTCCAATAGACCACAGTATCTGGTCGAGCTTGGGAGAGGATGTGGTCAAAGCGGGGTACTAGCCAACCCCACAGGACATCAAGGTTGCATTGGGACCAGTGCTTGGATCCTATGGGGCTTCAGTACGTGCGAATGCCAGTTACGATTAGCATACCCCGAAGTAAGCCCGTCAGAATTTCAGCGGCAGCAGCCTGTTGGAATTTATCTGTACCCGCGAGCAGGGGCTCCACTACGTTGAGCAACTCTTCCAGGGTGGAATCTTCAATCATCTTGGCTATAGGTTGTTCCAATGTCAATCGTCGCTTGACCTGTTTGTATGAAAAGACGAACCGATAGACTTGATAAACAATACATTTTCTGGACGCAAGTCGGATGCACCGGTATTGCTGTCTGTTTCCTGGCTCCATAGTGCAACCAGTTTAGAGTAGTAATCTTTACCGGTGTACTTGCCTATGATGGTTAACAACTCGCGGGATGACGCGTCCCACGCAGTGGACTGTACAGCAGGCGCCGTGTATCCTCGGATGGTTGTACCCCATGTCAAAAATCCAGTCTCGAATTTATCAACAAAGCAGTCACTGGAAAACAGTCAATAAGGATCCAGTATACTGCTGACTGTGCTTACTTTGGCCCCATCACGGGTTTGTGGAGGTTGTCCAAGAACTCGGCGTGATCGCTGAT
>JBBPMA010000013.1:29121-66102 GCA_038090075.1 Xanthoconium purpureum
TTTCGAATTTATCAACAAAGCAGTCACTGGAAAACAGTCAATAAGGATCCAGTATACTGCTGACTGTGCTTACTTTGGCCCCATCACGGGTTTGTGGAGGTTGTCCAAGAACTCGGCGTGATCGCTGATGGCAATTTCCCTGCATAAGGGATTTCGCCATTGACAGAGCCAAAGCTCATCGTCGTTCTTTGCGTAAGTCCTGATTTTGATGAATAGCAATTCTCGCACAATCCCCCTGGGAACAATGATCGTAAGAAAAACAGAGTATGCGTCAAAAATGTGTCATCTTTACTGCTGAGCGTTGAGCCGAATCGTGGGCTGGACACTTGTCGTTTGTTCCATCAAAAACTTCACAACATCAGGCGATATCGGTGTATCTCGTCTCATGAGTCCGAGAATGAAGGTGACGGCCATTTGAACGTATCGCCACTGTGATAGGTAGGTATTAATTGGTAATATAAAGATAGAGAATTCACGAACATGAGTTGTAGGGTGGGCAGCAACGTCAAGCACAGATTTCACCTGAGAAACAGATGACAGATTGGCATGGTCTGATTCGCACACGCTGGAACCTACCGTATGTTCGTGTTCCTGAAGTTGTCTCTGAGCCCTTCTGGGAGCTTTTGGGAGAGCAGTTGTCCGCAGGTCGTTGTCAATATTACGAACATCCAGTTCGGCCTCAAGATCGCGGAGAGCGGCGTTGACTCTAGGGACATCCGCAGAATATGCCGCAGTGCGGATGGTCTCTTCATTGAGGTGAACGAGGCAGTCGGAGGAATTCGTCGATACCAACTTTTGGACTGAAGGCTTGCAATACCGACCTGGTCAGTAAAGGCGTAGTAAGGTATCAGATGCGTACTTTCTCCTCATGTTGACAATCCAGCAAAGAAAGCAAGTATTGCTTTTGCAATTTCTGATCTGCGAAGGAATGAGCTTAGCAATAGCAGATACCTAGCGTCATACCGGCCATGATATATGCAGCTTTTCCGATCAAATCCTTCAGTGTGGAAGTAGTGGTGATAGGTAGGACACACTCACTCGTTCCCTTATTTCCGAGCACGTAAAGAGCGCCTTTCATGCGATCAGGGTTGTTCCCCTTGCTCAGGGAATCGAACATTGTTGGCAAGATATATCTCGTGGATCGCACGTAGTACTGTCCTCGTTCCCTGATGTCAGTTTACGTCGAGTATGACGTGAAGGCAACTTACACCGCATACATTGTGTAGGACGTTCTGGGCGAGACTGCAAGAGAAGTCAGATGATGATCCAGAGGAATAAGGATCCACGTACCGCCGCACCCTGGTATACGGCGATAAACAAAGTGCTGCCAGGTCGTCTTTTAGTAGTCGGTCATCTAACCCCGAACGTCGGCGATACAAGGCGTGCATATACAGGCGACTGGAGTGGTACAGTTGGGCTCGTTTAACCCAAACGATTCGCGTGTTGTCTTTTTGACGTGCGGACATCCGATTCACACTGCACAGGACAGTTAACCCTCAGCGAAATGAAAAAGGAAAGACTGCACGTACTCTCGGGACTGAGAATAATTCTTCTGCAAAGATGTGAAGTCGCCTCTGCTCATACCATAGTCGAGAAAGAATGTATCGAGAGCTTTGACTATTGCAATTACAGCATCGATATGATCCCCCTCATCTTGGTCTTGGCGCAACTTCCTTGCAGCAAGGTGTATGAGATTCCCGAATCGGGTCCGCAGTGTCGCGACACGCTGGTAACGTGGATCTCGTGGGTCCGTCAGAACTATTCCTGCTTGGACATCCAGTTGGTCGACAATAAGTCCTTCTACATCGACATCCGGATCGGAACAAGTGTTGACAACTTCTTTGGGAGCCTCCTTGTAAATTGTGGGCATGCCGTTCCAGACTGCCTTTGAGAAAGCCAGGAAGCTATCCTCATATTACTAGAGTTATAGTCAACCAATACCACAACACCCACCGACAGAAATCGTTGCGTGCGACGCTATCCCATCTATCAGAAGAGTTCACGAGAGCCTCGAGTTTGTCAAGTGTTGGGGAAGCGACGCGGTCTAAGATTTGAAGTACAAAATCAACCTCTTCCGCGTTTGGGACTGATGTGTTTCTGTCAGTCTCTGAAAGCCTGCGCGACGATGTCGACTTACCATGCCACTCGATTTTAACATCTTTAGGTTCAACAAGATTACCCCAGTGCGTATTGTGGGCCTTGTTGAAGTCTACAAAACGAAACAGCATGTGTAACCAACACGAGCAATACCAAAAGTCTTACCTGGATCTATCCATTGATCACTGTCGACAAAATGATTGTTGGTAGGGTAAACCGTTGTTAATGTATGCAACACCCGTGATGCCAAAGTGGCGGTCCCAGAATACCCTCTCTCACTCTTCGTCTTCTCGAGCAAGAGCGACAGAAGCCCAATAACTGTCTCCTTATGTTTGAGTAGCTGCGAAGATGTCGTCAGACAATCGATCCCAAGGTTTCTTCCTCATAACTTACGGCAGAGCCGCCATATCCGAGGCATCCTCTGAGGATGGCCATGTCTGACATGAGAAGTTGAGCAGCTTATCAGTACATGGTTCATGGGCATCGTAAGGCGATGCTCACTCCAGTGGAGGGTCGTGTCAGAGGGCACACTCTCATGCGTCGAGGTTGTCCGAATGCTCGACGCCCCGTGTTTCAGTTCCTCTTGGATTTGCATGACACAGAAGGGTAGAAACTTGTCAATTGTTTGTTGAGGCTTTGCACGCGCGAGACATGCAACAAGGTGCCCAAATGCCCTCACGGCGTTGGACTTCGCGTTCGTTGTGGCGTAATCATATACTAAGTTGAGGACAAGGTCGAAGAGCTGATCGGATAGATGGAGACAAACGACATCGGCCATGCTCTTTACAGACTTCAGAACTGCCTCCTCAGTCTTACCTCCTGTTGTCTTCTTTCGGCCTCCTTCTTCTGGGAGATTCTCGTACAAGGCGAGAATACGCCGGAAGAGAGATGCCACCCAATCTGCAACGTTGAATCTTCCGGGACCTCGATAAAGGTGAACCACGTACCTGCAAAGCCCGAAGTGCTCTCGCGAACAAGAGCACGCTCTTCATCTCTGCTCAGAGCAACGAACGGGCTCGCTTCAACGCCCTCGGGAAGTTGAGTTTCGTCATTGCCGAGTTCCATAAGATCTTCGCTAGGCGCGTCACCAGATAACGCGAACCCGGATTGGTGCATAGATATGTCACCAACTTTGACATGCTGAATCGCACTAACGATGAATGATGTTGCGCATATAGTCTTGTTCGGATCATTCTATGGTCAAGAATATCAGATATGGTACGAGAGGCGGGAAGAGCTGGCAGACCAAATCGATGCCTGGAAGGCACAACTCAAGAAGCGGCAAAAGGTGTTTTTGACCGGGGCGCCACAGCTTCTCGGAAACTGTGGGGAGAGAGATACCAGAGAGTATCTTAAGAACGGCTGTGGTTCGGTGCGTCTCGTTTACAACCTCTAATCCTCCGTAGGCCCGTTCAAGTAGCTCTGGCATGACCAACGTGGGTTCGAGCTGTGCCATAACGCGTAGTGCTCCTTGTGTCATAGCGAGAGACAATGTATCCTTCGAGAACATTGCAAGCAAGGCAGGTGTCAGGAGGCTGGTAACGAATGCTCGACGAATTGCGGTCGTGAGACGACGGGTCTTCATATTATCCATCAATGGAAAACACTACAAGGTGTCAGATATAGACTACTTACCACTGGCGTGCGGCAGGAAGGCAGACGCTCCTCAGACCAACGATCAGCAAACTCAATCGTTAAACGTTGAAGGAAGCTCGTGAGCTGCAAACAAAATCAGGAATAACAGTAGAAGAAGCATACAACCAACTCACCAACACCGTCCAATGGCCATGATTTGACGGATGGAAAAATGACTCGGTACTAGTAATCAGGCGGTCTAGAGTGTCCATGGCTTTTGAACCCGCGAGATACGTTGTCTGTCCACTGTGAGAAGGCGGCGTCCCTGATGCAGAGTTACCACGGAGAGGGCCATCAACGGCCATGGAATACACGAATAACTTAGCCAGAGCATCTACATGACCCCCTGTCAATTCCTCAAGCACACGAGGTATCCCCTGAGCATACTCACTTATGCGACTGATAGTTTTCTTGATCTTGGATCCCTGACGGACCGACGCTGCGTCCGCATGCGCAGAGGTCAAAGAGGGGTTCTGTAACAAAATTTAAAGCCACATGGAGAAGTTCTGCGTCAAAGTTGCTCACTCTGGATTTTCCTACAGGAACATCTGGAGACGAACGTAAGGAATGTAGATGTAACAGATATGCGATTAGAAGCCTACACATGGATTCAAACCCTTTGCTAACCAGCAAATTCCATTCCTGTTCGGACCATATACCCACATCCTTCCACTGAGCCCCACCTTGTTCACCAAAATTACCAGCTTTGCCTGCAACGTGTTCTTCCGCCAAATTGCCAGCCAGTTCGAGGAAACGATCGTCCATAGCAAAGGAATTAAATGCCTCCCAAAGTTTGAAGACAACAGGAAGGTAGAGGTGCGGATGAGACGGAGGAAGGAACGAAGTCAACACCGGAACCATGGTGAGGAACGTCTACGTGAATTCAGCGTGTGCACGCGACATGTAACAAAGGGAAAACAGAGCTCACGTTGGGAGTGAGCATTGGCAAGAACGTGTTCAGCATGTCAGGGATGTCGTCAGCAGCGAAGTACGATTTGCAAATTTCTGCGACAAACAACAAAATATTGTTCAAGTTGCGACTAGAAGGGATGTCAACAACAGCAGAGCAAAGGATGTAGATGCTGCACACTTGGTTTGGCCAAGACGCTTCTTTGGAAAAAGTTCCTTGTAAAGGACTTGCCAAAGGGGGAGCCATGGGAGATGTAGATCCTTGGATTCAAGCCTGCGTTTTCCAGTCTTGCCGAGGAGGCGAGAGATCATGTCTGCCCAACTTCGGAGGACACGAACGTCCAGACCAGGAATGAGACATAATTCGTAATAAAACCTAACAAGCTTGGCCCGAGTAGAGGTTGTAATGGGGTAGCGCAACTGCAACCAACTGGGCGAAATGATCGTTTGGGGATGAGAGAAGTGGTTTAGAAACTTACCATTGTAGCATTGCATCCCAGGTTGTGAGGACGGACCAGTTCTTGGACTCAGCACATATAAGGAGCTTTGCTATGATCTGTTCTAGCTTCTGCTGCATCTCATGGAGAGACTCGCACTTGTAGGGCAGAGCATCGAGATATACGGCAAGGTTGGCTCTTTCTTTGTCATAGGAGGATTGGTCTGAAGTGACAGAGGAGGCGTCCTCGGCAGGAGAGTCAAGGACGTCGATATCGTCTTCGTCCATTTCTATGCTCTGGAGGGACAAGTTACCGGAGGCAGTGTCAGCGATGATGCTAGGGAGGGATAGATCGGAGGCAGTCATTGAGATTGGTTCAGATGAAGGCAAGTGATAAATCGGAGGAGAAGGGACAAGACGTACGACGGAAGCGAAGACGGTGATATATATGTATACTAGGCGCTGACGCGTTCTTGGATTGCGTATGCACTCGACCAAGTACAGTACAGGTACTGATCAACGCGATGCAGCCACAAGCACACGTGACCTCCATGTCCCACCTCTTTGCCTATACCTTCGCAGCTCGAGCACGCTCTGCCCAGCCCCGCTCCTGGTCGAAGCCCGTCCTGTATGGCGTCGCCTCCCTGTTCTCTGCAGCGCTCGCGTTTCACCACGCGACAACTCCCATCCACCTCGATGCGCCCAGGCAGGATGTGGTAGGTAAGCGCGAAGTCCCTCTTCCAACGACTCTCGCCTCAACTCTGTCCAACCTTAGTCGACCCTGCCACCTCCGTCGAGTTCCCGAAAGAACTACGGATCCCTTCCAGGTTCCCACAGTCTTCGCATTCACTCCTGGGGGTCGGTGTCCGCACAGTCTCTTTTCTTGGCATCAACGTCTATTCCGTCGGGTTCTATGCTGACCTCACAACACCGAAACTCAAGGTGCGTCGCTCTACGTTGGCGCCAACGCCGATACTAACTCAGGAGGACGTTGCAGCAAATGTCCGTCAGTGCCACACCTGAGGAGAAAATCGACTATCTAGTCCGAAACACTTCATGCGTTCTCCGCATCGGTAAGACTATTCCGGCTCTATCCCAAAGTTAGACTATACGCCTATGTCCATAGTTCCAACACGCCATACCTCGTACACCCACCTGCGTGACGGGTTTATGCGTACTCTAACAACACGTCTCCAACTTGCCAAGTCCCGTGGAACCCTTTCCGCTGAAACAGAAACCACCGTACAGTCTCCTCTCCGCAAACTCAAATCGATCTTCCCGACTACTAAACTCTCAAAGGGACATCCCCTCGATGTGCACCTCACCGCACCCACTGACGACTTGACGTGCCCGAGGAATTTAGTATTTTCGGAATTAGGTGCTGTTGAAAGCGATTGGGTTGCTGAGGAATTTGTATTAGCATACTTTGAAGGAGCAGGAATTAGCCCATCGGTGAGCGCTATCCCTCAGTGGTTAAAAACATCTGCTAAAGGTGCAAGTGCAGATGAAGAAGGCGACTGTAGAACGATTAGCCAGCATTGGACATTAGAATTTGTGCAATATATGATTGCTCTCCAGCAAGAGTCTACTTAGACTTACATGCAGAGTAAATAACATCCATGTCACCATCATCATCCCGTTTAGCTCAGTTGGTAGAGCGCGTCACTAGTAATGACGAGGTCAGTCGTTCGAGTCGGCTAATGGGAATTTTTTGTGTTGCCCACGCACGAAAGAGCCGTCTTTTTGTACACGAAACTTTGAATGTGACTCCAAAACAAGCTGGTAGTACTTGCAACATTGATGACCACAATCCCACTTGCCCGCTTATCGAGGCGCCTTCGTTGCGCGCAGCCCCTCTGTGGCAGATCCACATGCCTGTCGCTCACCGCGGACGGGCTTTTCCTCATCGCCTCCAGAAGGTACACCAGCGGACAAAGCACTTCATCTTCTCTGCTCACGTCTGCCCTCGACCAGAGGCAGAGATCGTCTCACTCGAGCAAGGAGGACTCGGTTGGACCATTCCAACTTGGCATCTCACAGGCAGCCCTGAAGCGCGGAGAGAAGGCTAAGAGATGGTCAGAACTGAGCGTCGGCGGCAAGGGTGAGTTACTACCTCTCTCAACCACTTGACGTTGCCCATGTTGCTGGCGCTAATGTGCTCCAGTGTTACGCACAACCCAACGTACTACCAACCTAGCTGTGATACTGCTCGGTGCTGGACTGTCCGCTGTGCTCGTCTACGCACTTACATCGGAGCTCTTCTCGAAGAACTCGCCCACGGTACTCTATAGTGACGCCTGCGAACGGATTAAAACTTCGTCCCGGGTACGTTCTCCACCTTCGACAGAGAATCCAGTGTTGATTGGTCGGGTGTAGGTTGCCAAGTACCTTCATGCTCCGCTCGTTTTCCACAACAACCCGCCGTCCTCTGTGCGTCCGCGTCATCGACATCGACATGTAGCATCACAGATAGCTGTCGACTCCTCTGGCCGGGAACACATGCTGTTGGACTTTTACGTTCAAGGCTCATCCTCGACGTCACTACCTCCGCAAGACGAAAACGAATGGGCTAGTTACGTCGAATCTCTGTCGTCCTTGAGTTTCGAGGATGTCAAGGAGAAAATGTTTCCTTTTATTGACTCGGCGAGAAGCGCTTTCAAGTACCTCAGAGGAGATGCTGTTCCCCCAGTGACGGTCCCAGTGACAATGGCCAAGGAGAAGAATAAGGACCAGGAACGAGCTGACGAACGCTCCTGGTGGGGATTGACTGGCTTATTTTCTGGACTCCGGGGGCGGAGGTCAAACGATGGAGGCAATCATGGCTCAGGTATAACTTGGACGGAGGGGGAAGTACACGCAGATTTTGTGAGGGTGCGTCAATAGATTTCTCGTCTTCCAACTCAGCTGCGGTATGGATGAGTACTGCACGAGCACTCGCCGTGCTATACGTTCCGTTTACCATTCCCGCACTCATGTCACATCTGGTGGAGGTCACAGGGAGGCATTGCATACTGACGGCGTAATATAACAGAACGATGAAGGATACTTCGTATTCCGGTACCTCCTTATAGACATACCAAGTGCGTAATTTGTTTGCTTCCACAGGAGACCTACTGACTCTCTCAATGCGGTTCGGCCCACCCTCATTTGACTTGTCGACAGACTCGGAAACTCGCAACCCGATCAGGGTATTTGTCGAGCGGGCACCAGGCGTTCGCGAGAACGAACCCATAATGCGGTTTCATTCATCCTGAAGACACGTTGGGGGCCGTTACGTCCACATCAGGGGCCGAGGAGAGACACACTGAATCACACAGTCAACATGTTTCGGATATAGTCTCCGCCCACCAAAGTAATGAACATTATCATAATGTGTCCCAGAATGGTCTCGACCAGCGTGACAAGTTAGAAGTCAGTGCACCATTCGTGGGCGTGGATAATGAGGTTCATTGAGGACATGTACTATTCTCCGAATAGCCTCTGCACGCGTTTCAAGACGGAGTCCTTCTCAGGGTCTGTACAAGCGTGTTGTGAATGAAAAACATATGCAACGAACATTCGGAGCGAGGGCCGCGTACCGTACGGGTGGTCCTTGGATGGGATCTCGAGGAGAGTAGGGAAAGCTTGCTGGTACCGATCGACGGTTGGTCTGATCTTCTCTGCAATCTAGATTGATTAAAATGGATCTCGTGAGTGCTCGCCCACACAGAGAGGTAGTATACGCACATGCTGGTTAATGAGCAGGATTGCTACATCCTTGCGTTCCGTGAATTCTTGAAAGGCGGCCTCGATGGTTGATATCTGGGTCTCTAGAGAAGGGTTAGAGAGGAAAGGGTGGGGGTGCTGCACTGGTGGGCGCACTGGAATCGACGACGAGAAAGTTCTTCTTCTGATGCTCGTTGATGTGGCCGACGCCAGCGAGCAAAAGACCCGTGATGGAGTCCTGTACGGAATTTGAGCAGGTCGACGCGATAAAGGGTGGACTACGTACTTCGTCGCCAATGACAGCGATGAGCGTTCTGTCCTTGAAAGATGTGGGCGCTGCCATACCGAACCGGAGCCACGAATGGCAACCGCCAACTTGCAAGGGTCGCTGTCGTCACCGCCGACAATCACGAACATGGACATCTTCAACCGTGGCCCATCCATCTCTGAAGACACGCTGCTGTATGTACTCTACCCTCCGCCTCCGCTCTCCGACAACGCCTCTTGCACGTCCCTCGCGGCGTGCATCACCGATCTCGTACCGACCCTCCTCCCGGACTTCCTCTGGCATCGTGACCCCTTTCAGCTCAAGATTGCGCCAGATCCAGATGCCCGCCGCGGCGATGAGAAAAATATTCTCGAGGGCCGCATGCGCGTCGGTGACACCGTCGACGACGAGTGGTGCGCTATCTGGTTACTCAGGGAGATCTCCAAGCGGTGGGACGTCGTCATTAGGTCTGTTCGTGCACCATTCACATCTTTTCCCCCATCTCATCCCCGCTAGCGCCTCTGACTCGGATGGCGAGTTTTTGCTCATCGAGGCAGCCGAGTCCCTGCCCCGATGGGTGAACCCCTCAAACGCGATCAACAGGGTGCGCATACCTCCTCCCCCTGTCGCAACGGTGAGAATCATCAGCTAAACGCTTTTTCACTCTTACGCTGCAGGTGTGGATACACAGTGGCCGCTTGCACCTTATCCCCCTCTCGCACGTTTCTCCCCCCAGTAAGCCGAGGAAACGGCACCGCATTCCTGGCGGGAGGGCACATGAAGACGAAGACCACCTTGCTGCCGACGAAGAAGACGAGTATATTGCGATTGAAGACGCGCTTCCTCTTGTGCGCGACGCATCTGTCGATACCCTTGCTCCCAAGGCAGTCGAGGACACCGTATGGCAGAGAATCTCTGGTTATCCAGGCACTGCGCGTAGCCACGTGCATACAACCATGGCCTACCTCCCTACCGATATCGCTCGCGCCCTCATCGTCGACCCGTCGCTCATTCAGAAGCCAATCGAGACGTTCTACACGCGCGATGCAATTCAACTTCGCGTGAGTGCGGGTTACTACTTTGGACTGGTCCCTTGTCTTGACGGACGGTTATAGGCTGCTCACAAAATGGCGCGCTTTCCGCCACGCCCCGATGTCCTCTGCAAGGTCAAAATGACGCGAACTGCTTACGCCCAGCTATTGGGCCAAAGGTTTTATCCACCCAAAATTTTCGGTACATTCAAGGAGAGAGAAGGTACACCCGCCTGGCGTTGGCGAGACGTCGGCATGAAATTGGTCAGTCATTCGATTGGCCGAGTTACTCGACCGCTCATACGGACTTCTTTAGGCTTGTGGATTTGAGATGTTGTTTCAAGAATCAAAAAATCGTGCAGATGCTCTGAAATCAACTACGGAAGCGCAGACTTCCTCCGTAGGTGTCCCCTCACCAGCTATACATTTCCTGGTCCATCAGGTGTCTTATCTCTCTTGTCGCAGGCCGAAGCACGCAAAGATGCCCTTCGCCGTTCACCAGATTACAAGACATATTTGACCCGTCTCGTTACTGCCGGTTACTTCCGTAACGAAATCGAAGGTTCACAGCTGTGGAGCGAGCTTGAAAACAAGGCAGCTGATGCCTACGTCGAGATTCGACGACAAGAGTATGTTAGCGACTCCCCGTTTCGAGTATCGCACTTTGATCGAACTATCTTTTATAGCAACACATCAAGGCCCTCGTTTGCGGCTTTGTTCAATGCCGCACTTTCCCATGCACCTGAAACCTTCCCAGATGCCGATCTGCAAACAGAAGACTCAGATGAGTGGATGAATGTTGACGCCACGGATTTTGATGAAGTGCTTCAGCGTGCCATGCGCGCGGGTGGCTCGACCGTGGGGGCGCAAGCTATGGAGACCAACGGCGAGGGAGGTGAGGAGGACAGGGTCGCGAAGGAACAAACAGACAAACTCCGTAATCTCGCTGCTAAGGTGGAACAATTTGTAGAAGGAAAAGGAGACGTAGAAGGCGCGCGATTCGAAGAGTATGTCTTTGCCTTTATTTTGCACTCTGATCTGTGTCACCTAATACCGGGCTTGTATCTGTAGCGAAGCATTTTCTGACGAAGATGACATGGGTAGTGACGAAGATGAAGACCTATTCAACGACGAGAGGTTCTCTGACTCGGATGACGAAGAGTCTGATGCAGAATCCCGAGAAGCGCGAGAAGCCGCTCGCCAGCAAGTGATGGATAGTCTCGTTCCTGCTCTTCCGGCTTCCGAGTATGGTCAAATGCCCGCTTCTTTTAATACGCAGCGTGTGGCCAAGACTACTATCCTGACTGAACAGGTTGAAACTGAACTCCCTAAAACTGATACGGGCGCTGCTGGCCGAGAGCTTGGCTTGCCAACACGCATACGTCCAATCCGTCCTCCACTTCTTCCACGTGATAAATATGAAGGGGTCGACTCAGATGACGAGTCCTCTTCATCAGACCCATTAGCTGGCGATGATGCCGAGGATGTCGAGTCCGAGGAAGACAGACCTCAGGTGGTGGGTGAAATTGAGGTGGATATGAATGAAGAAGAAGCAGAGTTTCTCGAGTTTTCACGTCAAGCCTTGGGCATTTCGGACGAAATGTGGGACGATATAATTAAAGAACGACGAGGGCGAGGAGGTGCGTTTCCCTGGGCTTGCGATACATGAAGAGACGACTAACAAATGATGTGAAGCATTTGTACCAGCGAGCGTGACGACAATGAAGGAGACAACAAGGGTACCAAAGGCAACGCCCGAGCAACCCCGTCCGGCAGTACCAGGCACGCGCCCAAACCCGAATCCCAACCTGGACTCCTTCGAAGCGGTTATGCAAGCCATGGACGCCGAACTGTCGCGCTTACGACAATCTACTGCCGAATCAGAGCCTCATAACCCACAACCAACGAAAAAAGATAAAGGGAAGGCGCGTGCAACCCCAGCAGATGTTGACGTTGACATGGATATCGAAGCCGCCATGCAAGCTGAACTGGAAGGCCTATTGGAGGAAGATGCCGGAGAGTCGGATGAGGGCGAAAAGCCGAGCATGGATTACAATCTTGTTAAGAATTTCCTGGAGAGTTTCAAAAGCCAAGCAGGTCTACCTGGGCCAGTCGGCAATCTCGCAGGAAGACTGCAGCCTGGGTGGACTTTACCCAGGGACGAATGAATAGATGGGCTGATCCTCGGGACTCATGTCTGACTGTCCGCGGTGTACGTTGTGATAGTGTGGGGAGGATCCATTTGCATGGGGATAGCGGGCGTTGGTGGGAATATTTTCGGGGTCCGGAGATCGGGACACTGTCTGTATTAGCTCTCTAAACGGAACGATCATGATACACGCAGTCTTGATATGTCAGTCATCTTTTCGCAACCGTTCTCGCTGCAGTGAAATTGATCGACGCCGGACATCTCAGTCAACACTTCGGGTATCCCAAGGCTGACCAAGTTCTACACGCCACTGCACCAGTCCCCTCAGACAGTTATTCAAAAGATATTTTCCC
Organism: Xanthoconium purpureum; assembly: GCA_038090075.1. Classification (NCBI taxonomy): domain Eukaryota; kingdom Fungi; phylum Basidiomycota; class Agaricomycetes; order Boletales; family Boletaceae; genus Xanthoconium; species Xanthoconium purpureum. Next base: position 41,705 of record JBBPMA010000013.1, read on the forward strand.
TCATCTCGATCCGTCCAGCTGGCTTGTGCAACTTTCTGGATGCACCTGAACTCGAGGCGTTCCTCGGTCCAAAGGACGACTCGGACGAGCGTTGGCGGGTCGTGTACAGGAACTATGCCACACTCTACTTTGTGTTCGTCGTAGATGGCGCCGAGAGTGAACTGGGAATACTCGATCTGATTCAGGTGAGCGACAATCCCATTCAGTGAACACCATGCAAATACCGGGAACCAAGGTCTTTGTAGAGGCTCTGGACCGCGCCTTTGAGAACGTTTGCGAGCTCGACCTGGTGTTCCACTTCGACGAGGTAGGCTCTTCACGGAAAGTCGTGTACACTGAATCACGCGATGAGTCAAGGTTCACCATATCCTTGCGGAGATCATCCAAGGCGGTCTCGTCCTCGAAACGAACTTGGAGGAGATTAGCAGCTCGGGTGCGTGTTCACTCTCCCTTCCATTGTGGGGTATTTTTAGGCGGGAGGATTTGTGTCACCCGCTTATCAGATAACACCATCGAATCAGATATTAATTTAAACATGACATGTAGCGAAGACGGCGTCCAAGGCCCGAAAGGACTCATTCGTGTCAGCAAATCCCCTTGCTTTGGGGGCTGGCGTTGGAGGCGCTCGGAATGGGCCCTTGCCAGCACCGCTGGGATGGTTGACGGACAAACTGACGGGTGCAGGCGGACGATAGTACGTAGTACCGAACAAGGAGCAAAATGCGCGGCGATGTTACCCTATCGTACGAAAGTCCACACGGACGGATGTAAAAAGATTGTGTTGAGGAAGTGACCATCACCAACTAAGCGAATAAGTGCAGGAAGAAGGTAGTCAGATAGCTGGAGCAGCGATCAGAACCGATGTACCTGTGAGATGGGTTAATGGAGTGCGCACGCAGAAGAGAGATTGCTACGTGCGCTTTTTCTTCTTCTTGCCAGCACCGACTGGACCTTTGACAGGGCCAGAGTCTTGTGGACTGGGTGCGGCGGAGGGTACCTTTGGGGTCGGTTGCCGTGTGCCCGAAGGAACGGGGGTGGGTGCAGGTTGAGCAGACGTAGGTGCAAGGGTGGCCGCAGAATGATCAGGGGGTTGGGAAAGCGAGGAGGTTATGCTGGAATGCATTGCAGTTGTCCTCATAGCATACATCATGAGGGAATTGTTCTGGTGTTTCTTGGGACCATCAGGCTTGTGGCTTTCGGTGTCATCGATGGCGCGTTCGTCAATGTCCAAGTCGTCGAGGTCAGGTTTCTTGGTGTGAGTGTCTGGGATGGACGAGTCGACTATGGGCCAGACGAAGCCAGAACGGGGGGTGTAATCTGGACGGTGTCTGCGGAGAAGGTCGAGGGAGGACTGGAGGGCATTTAGCGATGTGAGCTGGAAAAGAACATGAGCAGGAGAGGGTGAGAGGAAGGAGAGAGTACCAGTCTGTTTGAGAGGAGGGTGTAGACGTCGGGGGACTGGTAGATGCGGTTGTTGATGATGAAGTAGGCGGCGAGGGGCCTGACTAGGGAGGAATGAGGACAAGAACAAGACAGGCAAGAAGGACGGGCCTTGTTCAGGTGAGAGACGTTCGCGCTTGTGTATGATGAAGAGAGAAGGGGGCAATGCATGGGCGAGGGCAAACTCGATGCCGGTGAAACGTCTGGAGAGCTGTGAGCAGAGGCAGAGGCAGTGGGGAATGTACCTGCTTGAGTTCTTCAGCCTCGTTGAGGATGGGTGTCCCGGTGTGCATCGTCTGCATGCGAAGGACCTGGTTGTTGCTCTGCTTGTCGTAGAACATCGACGTCGCAAAGTAATCAAACACGTTCTCCGTCGAGAGTGGTCCATGCGCTTGAATCCACTCGTGCCAGATGAAAAACCGGTGCGAGTAGTCATCGCTCGGGTGGAGGTCCTTGTCGTCCATGTCAAAGAGCTTTTCAAAACCCACTGCTCTCCTTGTGTTCACTTGTGTACTGGCCCGGCCATCTCCAAATGTTCCATCAGAAGCCTCATTCCGGAAAACATGTCCTGGGATACTCGTGTCTTGCTCTTTTAGCCGTTCCTTCGTCGTCTTGTGACGCGCCTCCTTGACGCCCACACCTCAACGCGCTGTCGATCATCGAATATACGATTATCTTGCCACCTGTTGCGTTCCCGCTCATCCCATAGTATGGCTGGCCATATCTATCCTCAACGTGTATAAACCGGTTCATCTGGGTAGAGCTACGTAAAGCTATAATGTACACAGACAAACTTGCACATCGCCATATTCGCTCAGACGGGCACTAATCGTACACCAACAAAAACGGACCTTTCACATCTTCAGAATGCGACCATCTCTGTCAGACCATCCATCTCCCGCTCATAACAACGGTGTTGACTGATCTGGTATGCAAAGTTGGAGACGAAGCCTCGGGAGTCAGCTTCAATCTTGGGGAGATCAGCGATCATCGAGGTGGGGCTGTATCGCCCCGTGGAAACCACTCCATAACACGACACCACCTCGTCATCATGGCCACCGGGAACAAAGAGATCCACCTTCGGCAATCGGACGACGTCACGTAAGAAGTCGACCGCTGGAACAATCGAACGGAATCAGATACTTTGTTCACTCGTGCCAAGGATGTTCGCACCTTCCCCAACAGCGGCGATGGGCTTGCAGTGTCCAAACGTCTCCCTAACCCAATGAATCACGCGACCGTTCTTTGCAAGTGCCTTGACATGCTCTGCCCCAGACGGAATGTAGATGGCATCAAAAAGAGTCGATCGTTGTCCCTCAAAATGGTGATCCGCAGAGACTTCAGCCCCGAGCTTGGTGCTTTGGCTTGTCATTGGATGAACCGGCCCACGCCGCGGTCCAATGATATAGCATACAGCCTTGGAACTGGTCAAGGTAGCTCGGACAGCCTGCATCTCGACCTCGTTGAAACCATCGGCAACCAAGATAGCAATGCGGCGGGAGAGAATAGTTGGTTCTTTGGGCATAAAGTCTTTTTGTGAGAAGCCTTTGCCCTTCTTGCCGTGGTTGGTGCGACCTGGTTGGTGGGGGACATTGCCACCCACTTTGCTAGCAACGGACTTGGCAAGCTCGAAATCGATATTATTGAGTACATTGATATAGGACTCGTACACCACCTCATCATCGCAGTGGCTCAGCTCGAATGAAATGGCGTTAACGAGGTGAGTCTTCTCATGTGGAGCGAGAGAGTTGAAGAAAAGCTGGGCATGGTCAAAGTGCTCTTGGAACTTTTCTCCACGTGCACGCTGTTTAACGCCCTCAAGGAATTGTGCATACCTAGAAGGATGGAAATTATCAGCACTACTACAATAATTGCCGGGCACGACGTACTCGACATAACCTCCCTTCTCTGCAGAGACGGGCTTTCCGATATCCTTGCGATTCGGCCAGTAATTGATGCTGCTTTTGACTATTCGATGACGCGCTTTGCCATCTCGATTATGATCCAACACCGGACAGATGGGACGGTTGATAGGGAGCTGGAATTGGGTCAGGATCATCGATGTGGTGACAAAGGTGCTGCCAATGCAGCGGCAACTTACCTCTTGGAAGTTGACCCCAAGTCGTGTTATCTGTGTATCAAAGTAGGAGAAGTTACGACCTTGCAATAGAGGGTCGTCGCTAAATCCGATCCCCGGGACAACGTGGCTGGTACAGAAGGCGACCTGTTCGGTTTCGGTGAAGAATTCGTCGACTACACGGTTCAACACCAATTCGCCGATTTCTTCAAGAGGCACCAATTCTTCCGGCCACACCTTCGTCGCATCCAGAATATCAAAGTCGAAATCGTGTTCGCGGTCTTGGGGAATAGTCTGAATAGCAAACTTCCACTTGGGATATGCCCCGTGTCCGATGGCCTCGTTTAGGTCTTTTCGGTGGAAATCGGGGTCTTGCCCAGAGATCTTGAGTGCCTCATCCCAAAGAAGACTGTGAACACCAAGTTCGGGAATGAAGTGGAACTTGACAAAATGTCGTTCGCCTTTGTCGTTCAATAGAATGAACGTATTGACGCCGAAACCTTGCATCATGCGGAAGGAACGCGGGATGCCTCGGTCAGACATGACCCACATGACCATATGAGCCGCTAGTGGAAAATCAGTGGGGTGATAGCACAATGTATGCGCAAGACTTGCACTCAGGCTGGAGGCCCACAAAGTCCCAGAAATTATTGTGAGCGCTCTGACCAGTCGGAACTTCGTTGTGGGGCTCTGGCTTTACGGCGTGTACAAAGTCTGGAAATTTGATGGCATCCTGGATAAAAAATACAGGGATGTCATTTCCGACGATGTCCCAGTTACCCTCATGCGTGTAGAATTTGACCGCAAACCCGCGAACATCACGAACCGTATCCTATGCGAGAAACACATGGGTGAGTGTGAAGAGAACAAGCACCAGCACACATACAGCACTTCCTCTTGGCCCTTGAACCGTGCTGAACCGAACAAACACGGGAGTCGTGCGTGACGGGTCCGTCAAGACTGGCGCAAAGGTGTATTTCGAAGCGCGATCGTCATATACTTTAAAATGACCATGAGCCGCAGCACCGCGAGCATGCACAACGCGTTCAGGGATGCGCTCGTGGTCAAAGCGATGAATTTTCTCGCGGCCAATCTGATCCTCGAGCAACATGGGCCCGTTGTGTTTGCCGGGGCCAGTGCCGATGACCCTGAGCCTGGTCAAGGCGAGTTAACCAACATGTAGAAGCCAGCTTGAATGCCGCGCACCAGTTGTCTGTGTCAGAAACTTTGACGCCATGGTCTGTAGTTAAATCATTCGGACGGTCGCGGTCAGGAGTGTCCAGGTCTTGAATGTCACGCTGCAGATCGGCGACCTTGTCTGTTGGAGCGACGGGGGTGAAAACCTTCTTTGCAGATTCGATGAGAGAAGCCATGATAAGTGGAGAAGAGAGCGGTCATGGCCAGTTTATATAGCCGCCTGCCCCTATCCAGGATATTGCGTCAGTGATGACGACATAAACTCCAAGTTCTTGGCGGCGGTTGCACCTTGCTTGCCACTGACTTGGAACTCGAGTCTCCACTGTAGCATGCCCGCCACCAGGTGGAGTTTGTGTTGTCATCATGGACGCAATACTCTGGAAACGCTAGAGCGATGTGGATAAGGCTATGAAAGCAAGTTAACGGAGATGGGGTTATAAATACACAAATTGGAAGCGAGCGATATGGAGCACCAGGAACAAAATGAACGAAGGAGAGTGGGCAAGACGTAGTCCACGTAGTCCAATCTTCCCCTGGGGACGGCACTATGCCACGAATGGTGAGGCAAAGTGTATTGACTCAGCTTCTTACAAAGCGGATGAAAGAGCAGCACATGCCTCTCAGCGACAGTCTGAACAAGGAAGACGTCCTCGAAAAGCGTCAATATATAGATCAGGACCAGCCTGTTCATGCTTGAGCGATGGACGTTTCCCCCGGAGGAGCAAATGGTCATGATTTGTAAAGGCCGATGTGCTATTGACTTTCAAGTTCATATTAACCAAGTAAGCACAGAGCAAACGGCGGCTGCAATATTCCTGAAGACAGTCGTATTGCAAGCAAGGTGACTACTCAATCAATTAGTCAAATAGCCCCTAACCCGTCGGACAAGAGCTGAGCAACACAGAATACATTAGACATAACCCAGCAAGTGTTACACCGAACAGGAAGATAATCAATAGTTCGCAGAGAAGAGCATCATAAACGAAGTGATAATAGACAAACTAGAAAGATGAGGTATGTTTGGATAGACATACTGCCCGAAAATCCTCGTCAAGGCATTGTACGCAGGCAGAGCTCGAGACCACGCTCGTTACTAGGCTCGTGGTGCAGCACGAACGGAACGACGCGTAATACATCGATAAAAAGGTAGCGTAGAATGATATGATACGCCGTCTTGGCGCGTAGCGGACGAATCAACCATCAACTACGACGAAGCGATTGGCGATGTTGTTCGCCCAATCTACGAAACGAATGAGAACAGGGACACCGCAGTCAACATAGATAAAGCTCACGCATAAAACAATCAGACTGGTAAAGGGAGAGAAGTTCTTACTTGACATTAGCGCAGTTGCACTGAGTGGCGGTACCGACCCAACCCTTGCCACAGTTATCGCACCAGCCTCTTGGACCACTGTCAACACCGATGGCCTTTGTGGTCACAGAAGGGGTGGAAGAGACTGACTCGTCGCGATGAATGCTAACCAAGTGACGACCTAGATCATGTTTGCGGCTGAACGAGCGTCCGCAAGAACGGTGGGGGCAAACATGAGGTTTAAGACGGTTAGGGTCGTGAGTCGCCATGTGCGTTTTCAAATTATAAGCTCGAGCAAAAGCTATTAGGACTACGTTGAGCAAAGGAAAAGGACGACGATGACAAATGCGAACCAACCTCGTGGACAAGTTGGACACTGGTATTTCTTGCGGGGATCTTCCTTGGACTGATCTTCGACACCGCGAATCGACCGTGCTTGCGGCACGGGAGACGCAGTGGTGGACAGTTGAGTCATATTGGACGGAGACACGGTATCGGTGCCGATAAATCCGAGACCATAAAAGTCGGCGGTTGTGGATTTGGGAACAGGAGGGATGCGTGTAGCACCTCCATAGTCAGAGTAGCTCGTGCGTTTGAAGGCGACTTCGGCCGCTGACGCAGGAGCGTTGCGTGAGGGACTGAGGGGTAGAGGGGCAAAGGTGCTGGGATCCACGGTCATGCCAAGGTTGTTACTGCCCTGCACGGCACTTCCGCCGTAGTCGGAACAGCCGCTACCTCCGATGCGAGCTCTTTGAAAGTCCATTTCGAGGTCGAGGGGGAAAGAGCAGTCGGTTGCGGGATACGAGGAGTCGGAGAAATTATAAAAGGACTCGGAGCGAGTAGAGTGTGTTTCATATGCGCTCTCGGAGGAGACGGTAATAGTAGAGGGAGGACCACACGTTGGGGTATCGGATCTCAAAAAGGAGTAGGCGTCGTTGGAGTCGACGGTAAGGAGCTGAAGCTGGACTTCGTTGAAAGCCGCGAGGCTGGAGTCCAATTCCAGCTCGAAGAGATCGGGGTGGGGAGCGAGGATGTCAGATGGTGAGTGAAATGAAACAAAGTCGAGGCCTTGTTGCTGTTTTGTATACTCCGAGTCATATGTATCAACAGCGGAATAAAATGTGTCGCTGAGAGGATCAGACATGGCAGGCAGGAGTGCTGCGGGAGGTATCTGGTATGAGCGGGGTCCGAAGGCGAGCTGTTGCTGCGGAACCACGCAAGCCCTCGTATATATTCACCCTTACATCAGCCGGCTCTCACACTGCCCCTCTGTCGGCATTGACTCATCCTACCCACGTCAGCTGCGGAAATTGCGCGCATCCCAGCTGCAACGCGGAGCGCGCCCAGCTGCCACCGATCACCTCCCTTCTGATCGGTGTCGGCTGTCATGGCAGTGTGGATTCCGTATGCTCAGGGTGCTCGTCGAGCCTGCCCGACTTATACCTGGCAGGAATTACCGTCAGCCTAGGCTATGTTCGTCGTTCTCGCTCATCCATCAGTTCACATCCCTGAATGTGTTAATTGATCGTGGAAGCCATAACTTCTGATCGCACCTATGCCACAGTTTTGCGGCCATTGACATCCTCATGCTCAGACACGCCACTGATGGCTCCAGCAAAAGAGGGTTGGTCGCCCAAGTTGGAAGGAATAACTATCTATTATTCAAAGATAACATATCGCCCGCCTAGCTCAATCGGATAGAGCGTCAGACTCTTATGACTAGGCGATCTGAAGGCTGCGAGTTCGACCCTCGCGGTGGGCTAGTGTTTTATTTTTCAGTCCCTCCTTACCAGGAGATTCACCACACTTAACGCCGAGAGTGCTGTAGCCCTCGGCATCTGGACTCCCTTAAACGGCACGCGAACGGAAAGATGGCTAGGGATAATGATAAAGTATTCCGTCCGTGTATCTCGTAGGTCAAATGTCTACCAGTGCAAGTAAAAGAGTATCCGGCTTGCTGTGAACGCAGTTCGTGAGATATCGTCAAATCCATTAGCTCATAATCGAATGGCCAGCATCCTGTTTATCCACGGAAAGTGCAGCAACTATCCCGGTGGAACATTGAGTGCGTCTCTCAGGCATATGAGAAAACCACACACCTAATCATGGAGGGTATAGTGGCTGCAAATAAGCAAGCGAACGCTGCCCAACTGAGGTATACCCCATTCCCATACGATACACTAATGCCTGACAAGATGCCAGGGACAAGTTGCATCGTGTTGATACTTTCAACATTCTTAACTATTGCAGTCCAGATGGCGGCTCCAATCAAGACGAACAGTGCAGATAGAATAGACATCGTGGTTGAAACGAGGAACAAAACAGTCCTCCGAAGTACCCCGCTGTTGAAAGGTTTAAATAGCGAGGTGATTTGGAGAACAGAACCACACTTACGTGAACAAGGACAGAGCAGTGGATATCGTGCCAAGCAACAGGAAGTAGTATGCAGCATGAGAATTGGCTCCCAAATATGGGGAATTGACGAAAGTGGTATTAGCGAAAATGTCAGCCGTGAATTGTGAGTAATTGAGGAGCATGTCGGATGTGATGACGGTATATGGCTGGAATCTGGCAGCAATGGTGTGGTTCGAGCATTGCCCAGCCGAACTATTGACATAGGCACAGTAAGAGTACAGACCGAACTGGTACTGTTGCCTAATCCCAGCTCTTTGTCCAAGAGGCGAGGAGGAATTGGTCGTATTCAGTCCTTGGATGGGATCACCGAATGCGTGGGATAGTGCTTCGCTTGATGCTGGTTGGTGTCTTGATGATGTTACAAGTGCAGGGGCCACTCACCCATAACCCGAAACATTGACGGCAGCCTGATGGGTTGGTTAGCTGAGAGGTCGGGGAATGCGTCTGAAGGATTACCATCGAGATTCCATGCGGGACAGTGGATGTATTGATTTGTCCTACCTACGCAGGCTTGATAAGATGCCCATCTGATCCGCACGTGCTGGGACCTACATGGACAAAAATCAACAATAAGAGTGCTACGAAGCTGAAGAACGGTCAGACACGCGGAGAGAAAAGCTGGAAGGCCGTACGAGAGAAAGGAGGAGCCTGCAATGCAATATTCTCCCTTCATGACGATAACATAGAAGGAGTAAACGAAGAGAAGGAGGCGCGACGGTAAGATGGACGTCGAAAACGTAGCAGCCTTGAGGCCATGTTGTGACGGTATTAATAGTAGAGCCGAACATGCCGACAGTGCGCTACTTGAAGCTCCGAATGAAATATCAAAACAGCACACCAGAGCACTATGCTTACTCGGTGCCGTGACGCGGACGTGGTGCAGAGTAAAACCCTGTCTTAGCATAGGAATCTAGTTAGCTCCAACATGTCCAGACTTGTGTCAACAAAGTCCCTGGTTCGGAGCCTCGTCATTTCTGAACCCGACCCGCACTGGCAGGAGGACCACGACGGCAGCCCAGGTTCGCCTCAAGAACGTATCAAGAGAGTCGCAGTGAAAACGATGGACCTCGGAAGGAGCTTCACTGGCCGCCCTCGCTCACCAACGGGCCTGACTTTGCATCCTGGCTCCAAACGCTCACTCTGCCTAAAGCGGAAGGATAAAGGCAAGGAAGCGCAGACTTCACAGGATGAAGGACAAGGTGATTATCTCAGGAAAAATGTTCCTCGGACTTTCTCAAGTTTGCCCAACCCGCTTAAGGCTATAATCACTCTGTCATGCCACCGCAGTCCGACAGTTCACAAACTATGGAACGCGTATCCCCACAAGGCCCTGCTGCGGCTGTCCCGAATGATAGTGACTCACCCTTCATTACCCCTCCATCGCCGACCTTGGCACCCGCACGGTCCATGTTGCAGTCTTTAAGAGATTTTGGTTCAGTGCGTTTGGCATTTCCTTCCGACCCTCAACATCTTTTGACAGAGTGCCGAATGGCAGATGCGCGCAGGGACCCAGACTCTTATTCAGGCCCTTCAGGCTCTTCCTTGGGTGGAAGATCCGGATGGTGTGGACGAGCCAATTTCTCGAATTCATCCCCAAATGGATTCTGATAGCGATGACGAGCCGACTGGTAAGCAATCCTCTGTTTCGTGCCTTACACTTGCTCTAACACAACTGGGCCCCAGGTACGCACATGACCTCTTCTATCCACGCCATATATCGTCCTGTTGCGCGGTCCAGACGGAAGGATATCTCGCACTCCGTTCTACCGGGGAAAGTATTCCCCGCGCAGAGAGGCGAGGTACACCGTGCAGAACGAGATACCGATTTAACCTCTGACGATGATGTCGATGACTTCGAGGCGACGACGCCACGGCCAGCTAACTCTCAAGAATACTCAGAGGCGGGAAACCTACCACCGTCGACTGTACAGCTTGGGCCAGCAATAAGACGGAGAGTGCCAAGTCGCGCTGGCAGTATGACAACAGTCAAGGTCACTCGACGAATTCGTCTGGCGGAGAAGTTGAAAGAAATATTTGATCTGGAAGCTATCAACGAAGTGCTGGCAGGTCTGTACTTTCGTTTATTCTTAGGTCAAGTCTCAACGGAAATCAGAAATGCCGTGTTGGCTCTTGCGCTCTGTTTGTAAGTCGTATCTCATTCAGCCGATTTCGCGTTTTCAGCCATATCCAGTGTTACAGGGATACATGTACCTCACGAATTCTCATTTATGTTTCTTTGCTCACATGCCGAGTAGAGAGGTACTGATTTAATAAGATGTGAAGGAGTACACTCACGCACACCCAGGATCAAGTTCTCAAGTCCGGCAGTCTGAGCAAGAGGGCCACTCGGACAAAGCGTTGGATCAAGCATTGGTTCGTCCTCAAGAACGATACACTTTCTTGGTATCAGTCTTCATCGGTAACCCATATACTTGCATTTGTAACATTCACTCATATTACTTAGGACCCTTACTTCCTCAATGGAATTGTCGACTTGCGTTACGCAATTTCTTGTGATCCTACGGGCGAAAAGGAGATACGGCTACGTACTAACCAAAAGGTTCTGCTATTAGCTGCAGACTCTATCCCAAGCAGAGAAGAATGGGTGAAGGCGATACGCAAGGTCATTCTTAAAGCGCAGAACATGGGTGACACTGTAAAAGTAAGTCATAATGTGTGTAGTTGTATTTACTCTTACCCTTTTTCAGATTGCCATACCGTATTCCGTGGTTCTTGATGTGGAGAAATCATCAGCCATTGAGTTTAGCGAAACTATCGAAGTCAAAGTGTTCGACAAAGAGGAGCATTATTCAGTCGACTCGTACTTCTTTGCTTATTTTCACGACATACAATTTGCTTTGGAACAGATTCGGGAGGTTGTGCGCAGATCGTCTCCCTCTGGCTCACCGCATGCCCTACTGGATACTACGGTTGCGCGCCATTCACTGGCAGCCCACAGTATGGACCGCGCTCGCAGTCTGCCATCACCGGACACCAAGACCAATTCGTCGTTCCGTTTATCGTCTTTGCTTCGACCCCTCCAGGAATCACTTCCATCTACTTTGACGCGGATATACAACGTGCCGGAAACCCCCAGAGGCACTGAGGATTTTACCCATATATCAAAAAGGGGAGGTGCATCGTTTGTGGCCCTGACATCCTCACACTCGCCTACGTCTCCTATTAATGGCAATACCGCTGCACCTCAGAATGGATTGACGGCCGATCCCTCATCGCGGACCCACACTTATCCGCCGTCAACGTCTACAGGAGACATGAACTCGGCATCGTTCCTAAGCAAGGGACTGGCAGCAAGTACGCCTTGGAACGTTGGAGTACCATCATGGCTTAAAGTTCCTCGCAAAAGCGCAAGCCCCACTACCCCCAACGGCGCTGTGACTTTTGCATTTCCTGAATCGCAAAGCGAGGGGGGCGTGCGCGAGGTTTATGAATCGTCGACTGCCGCACAAGGATCCGGAGCCTCCAGCGAGCTCGGCTACAGTGTACTCGAGACGTGTGAAGCGGCGGTTGATCAAGAGATGGCAGACAAATTCAAAGTCTCATTTGCTTTTGATGACAAAGAAACACTACTCGGGTGTAGGTGACTCGTTCCTCTTTGGAACGTTATCCTAATGGGACAGAAAGACTTTTCAGGTTATCTATACCGACTTTTACCAATTTTTGGACGTTTATATGTTTCTTCAAATTACTTCTGTTTCAAGTCCACAGGTCCCCTGAGCACGAAGACCAGAGTACGCTTCTAACATTTCTTGTATCGGAATTCACTGACAGTTTCATTCCGTAGATGATATTGCCCATCCGTGACATCCTGACCGTGGAAATGACCAAGGCTACGGGCTTTGGTCAGCATGGCCTCACCGTCATAATTAAAGGCCACGAGGAGCTTTTCTTTGAATTTGGCTTCGAAGATAGACGGCGCGCTTTCGTGTCTATTCTAGAACGCCAAATAGAGGACATCAGGGAGCGGTCAAGTCCTGGCGAAGCTCCAGCAGTGAGCCGAGGCAAGAGGGATGCACTTATCCTGGAGGAATTTGGACCTCGGAATTCTCTCAACAGCGACAGTGATCCTGCCCCCTTGTCCGAGGCGATGTCTGGATCCTTACCTGCCGTGATGTTTACATCAGCCTCCTCGACGTTTTTGACTTTCAAGCCGAAAGAGTCGTTGCACTTTACGTTCCTTACCATCGGTTCAAGGGGGGACGTTCAACCTTACATCTCACTTGCAAAAGGCTTGATGGCAGATGGGCACCGGGTGAAAATTGCGACACACGGAGAGTTTCAAGCATGGATTGAATCAGTAAGCACATGCATTCCTCGAACAACACCATCTTATGTTCTTCGAAGCATGGAATCGAGTTCGGTTATGTTGGTGGTGATCCAGCGGAATTAATGCGTATTTGTGTTGAAAATGGCACATTTACAGTTTCATTTTGGAAGGAGGGGTTGCTCAAGGTAAGCACATTGCGATGCTGGCTGTGAGTTTGGGCTTATTTTTGAGACTCAGTTCCGTGGATGGCTCGATGATTTGCTAAAAACGTCTTGGGAAGCCTGCCAAGGGACCGATGTTCTTGTGGAGAGTCCCAGTGCAATGGGAGGGTACCACATCGCCGAAGCCCTTAAGATCCCCTACTTCAGAGCATTTACAATGACATGGACCAGGACAAGGTGAGTTTTGCTGGTTTCGAGTTGCGCTCCTTCTTGACCAGAATGAAGGGCATACCCGCATGCCTTCGCAGTACCGGAGCACAAGGTATGAGCACATTTGTGTGGGATATGCGACATTCTGATCGTTTGTTTATAGATGGGCGGTGGTTATAATTACATGGTACGGGCGCTGGAGTCCTATTTACAGCAGTCAATTGAACTCTATAATAGACCTACGTCATGTTCGACCAAGTATTTTGGCGTGCGATGGCTGGGCAGATTAACCGCTGGCGTCGCAATATGTTACACTTGGACAATACAAGCTTGGACCGTATGGAACCCCACAAGATTCCCTTTTTGTATAACTTTAGTCCTACGGTTGTTCCCCGACCCTTGGATTGGCCCGAGTGGATTCGAACTACGGGTAATGTACCTGGCCTATCAGTACATTTTCTTTCTAATGTTAGACGCAGGTTATTGGTTCCTTGACGATGCCGACGTCGGGGCAAAGAAGTGGACACCTCCGGAAGACCTCCTTTATTTCATCGACTGTGCTCGTCAAGCGGGCAAGAAGATAGTGTACATAGGTTTTGGCAGCATTGTGGTTCCAGACCCCAAAGCAATGTCCCACTGTGTCGTGGACGCGATTGTGCAGAGTGGAGTTTATGCCATCCTCTCCAAGGGTTGGTCAGATCGACTGCACACGCAAGCTACACAAGCACCCCAACCTGAAGAACCACTTCCAAAGCAGATATACGGTACTTCATCTATTCCGCACGACTGGTTATTCAAACGCATTGATGCTGCCTGTCACCACGGTGGCGCTGGTACAACTGGCGCAAGTTTACGAGGTTTGTCTAACTCGCCCTACTCACGTAGTCGAACTGACGCTAGTGCAGCTGGAATCCCGACAATCATCAAGCCGTTCTTCGGGGATCAATTCTTCTGGGCAGACCGTATCGAGGCACTAGGAATCGGCACTGGTGTCCGCAAGTTGACTGTCGACAATTTGAGCGAAGCCTTGACTACGGCTACTACAGATCAAAAGCAGATTGAACGTGCCAGGGTAGTTGGGGAAAAAATTCGATCCGTGAGTGGCCTTAATTTTGTATAGCACCCAAACCCCCTTGCTTAAGATTCGCAGGAAAACGGCGTAGCTACCGCAATCGAGGCTATATACCGTGACCTCGATTACGCCCGTTCCCTGATCCGACGACCACTCAACAGCCCAACTACAGACTCGATGGAGGGAGACTGTGTAACGAAAGAGGAACAGTATGGTGATGCTTCCACTTCGACTCTCGACCGTTCGAGCCCCCGATCTCGCTACGATTCGTCTGGGTCACAACGGGGAAGCGAAGATTGGAGTGTCATTTCCGATGGAGAAGACAGACGATCCTCTTTTTCGTCGCGGAGAAGTAACAGCAAGGTGGACCGTTCGGCGACGCTGAAAAGGAACAGTCTTGCTGCTGCAGTAATGTCTGTTTTGCCTGATCTTACGTACCCGACTCACCGGCGTTCTATCTCTACGTCCTCCGCGCAGCCATGAATAGACCGGTACTTATGTTGTTCTCGTATCATATCTTTCTAGATCTCACTATGATAACCCTGTTATTATATCATAAATTTGTTTTGCCGCCACAAACACATAATTCAAGTAGATGTATGATCATAGTGTGTTGCAAATATCCTCTTACTGAACTGTCCGAAGGTCTCCATAGCCGAAACCTTTCGTTCAGTGTCGGGTTGCATGAATAACGCGAAGGTTTCTCTCGATACCCTCTCTTGGCTCCTGCCAATATGAACGCAATGTGGCGTCGCCCTGAGTCTTTTTTCCGTCACAAGTTCAAGACATTCGCCAGTCTGAAATGCCAGACAATCTGGAGGTATAGACACCTTGATCAACTCGCCGCCTCTCGTTCGGATATACAGGCCAGATGTAGGCGAAGGGGAAGAAACCGAGGTGGGCTCTTTATCACCCTCACGAAGAAACATGGCCTATGGAGGTACTTGACATATCAGATTACGATCAGTGGAACAAATACAACTTACGGAGCAGAGTCCAGTCAGAAGGGAGTTATCGAGGTGAAATCCACACCAACTGTCGATAGACTCATCCTCGATAGGAACCGCAGTTTCTTGTTCCGGAGGAAAATAGTGAAGTAATCTAGCTTTCGTGGTTTGAGCAGTTCCGATGAGGTTCGGCAAAGACAACGACATGTCTGTCAGATGCTTCGAGACTTCCATGTGGAAGGAAGTTAGCCGTGTGCAATGTTCAGTTGACGAGGGACCGAACCGAAAGGCTGGCAAGCCCCCGCCAGGTCACAACCGACTTTGAAGACAAACCTAGACAAAGGCTCAATGCTTGGTTGACTCTCAAAAATTATATATTACCTCCCCAGGTTCTTGAACGCTTCCTCGAAACCCTCAACACCCTCTTCGTCGGATTTTGGCCCTGCAGCGCGTCAACAATGTGTGCGATCGCCTCATTCGTTCACATACATATGTTGTTGCGATAGTATTCTGGGTACTGCTTTCTAAGCTCGGGAGAGACCTCAGGGATATCGACGATGGGATTTGCATAGTACGATCCTTTCAGCGTATCTTGATCAAAGTCAATCCGATCGTCAAGCACAGACTAGATTCGAGTTACCTGGCTTTCCGTTCATGATTTCCTACAATCAGACAAAGATTGACATCTCGTCAATCGCGGTCCAGTATGTACCGTCAAAGGGCTCTTACCTTTCCGTGTGACCACCCGAAGCTTTTGTGACAATCAGCCTCGATAACAGCTTGTGCGGTGCCGCCATGACATACCTATATGAGCTTCCGGGATCGGTATAACGCTCTTTGACATGCTCCGGCAGGTGAGCAAACTTGTATGCATACTTGAGCAAAGAGTCTCGATATGCCTGATAGACGACCGGTAAATCCTTGACGATGATGATGCCCAGGGCCTGCGGATGGGACCCGAAAGCTTGCTCTAGACTCGTATTGTAGCAAAAGGATCATTCGATAGAGATCCAAATCTCATACCTATGGAATCTTCGAGGGACGAAGGCGAAGATAGAAGGGTTGGGTACGATATAGATACCACTTTCGGAGCACACATCGCATTTGACGTCTGTAGGTGGCGGTTAAGGGAGAGGATGGTGCGGGTAATCCTCCTTGCCATTAGTACCGTACCACCTGCCCGTATAGTGACCTGGATCAACCCGGCAGCGAGGTTCAGGCGAGTGTTTGTAGTGTGAGAGCTGAGAGATTCAAGTTCGGTAACTTGTAAGTTCGACGATGTACATAGTAGCCGGCCCACTGCAATTTACACGCTTGAACCCAATTTCAATGACTCTGCGGGCCGAGGTGGTTACACAAACTACCAACACATTACATCGCCGAACCATGATCTTCCCCGAAATCCAAACCTTCAATCATTTTCGTCTGAGCCAAAGCATGTCTGAGCGCCTTCCCAGTATCATCAATTGAGTGCAAGAAACGCAAGATTTCGCGACAAAGCTGCCAATCTTGTGCATCGATTGCACTCTGCAAGAGTCGAATGGCGTCTCTGTTGTTTTCTTCTCGTTGCTCGAGATTGTGCAGCACAAGCAGATAAGACCCCGCCGTCTTGAGCCGACCAGAATCGAGGCATAGCTGACAAAGGTACCGTTGGATAAGAAGATGAGGTAATGGGGCGGAGACGCACCTCGAACAAGCTTTTCGGACTGCCCACAATATCAAAGAGCCGCCTCCATCTCGTGACTTCTGTTTTCCGAGCGCAACCGACCACAACATCTAATGCAACTTCAAAATGGTCAAGGAATTCTATCACAGCGGGCAATGTTTTGGACGCTGCATTAGATATACCACTTTCATCAGGCTCGGTCATTGCCTCCGACTCTACTACGGTGTGGAGGAGGATCTCGAGACCATGGGCGAAAAACACGAGATGTTGGTAGTTGGTAGCGAGTTGAACAGCCTCCCGTATTTGGCCGGATTCCAAATAATGTCGCAAGACATGGTGAAGGAATAGGTGCGACTGCAGGAGTGGTGTGCTCAGTCATCGAGAATCATGCGAAGACAACCACGTACGCTAGTTGTGGGTCTGAACATTACAAAGGGCAGGTTTATCCGGGTGGCCAACTCATGTTCGGCACCGATAATAATTCCTTTGTCCATGAGGACAGCTACGGGGTGCTGTGAACGCTGCGGACAAGAAAGAGACGAAGAAACTTACATAATGGGTAAAAATCTAGTGGGATGTTGACACTCTCCTTCACGCTCTGCGGTGTTTCATCGGGAGATGAGGGTGATTCAATAGCGAGGGCGTTAAGCCAGACACGTATGCCTTGTCCGTCATACCCCCAAAGGGAATTCTCCAATGCACCGATGCCACGAAGGTGTATCCAACAGAACTCGATGCGATCCGCGAAAATCTGCATGTCATATTTGACTTCTTGATTACCAGACTGTCATTCAACCAAGTAGATGTAAACAAAGTGGGATGGGTCGTTGTCACATTACAACTCACCTTTCTTGGTCGAAGCAACACTAGCTGTCCACCAACCATCATCAGGACCGTGGCGACCGCGAGATCGTCAACAGGATCGCCGAGTTCTACGTAATTTCAATAGGGATGCTCGCTTACGAGGTGGAACGACTCACGTTTCTGAGCATTAGGAATCATCCAGCTCAACACTCTGACTGCAGAAGGTACAGCGATAATTCCATTAAAAGTGATGCTCCCGCAAAAGTGTAACTTGATCGAGTCCATAGTCGGAATGATCAGGTAATGGCTCAACATATTGTCTGCAGTGTAGACCAACAATGAGTTATCCACAAGAGATAGAATGATGACGGGGGACGAGATCATTTCCCGGTGGAGGACATTCTGATTACTTAGTTCCGAGTCCCGGGAATATAAACGAATCTGTCCGAGACGTCAGCGTCTCTGCAACATAACCAAGATAGGCCCTACACAGACCTGGTATGACTTGGACACCTCCACCGCAGCTATGAGAACATGATGGAACCACAGCAGACCTCCTTTCACAGCGAATGCCTGTTCCTGAGCCACGTTAGAGAAGAGTTTCCATCGACCGGACGTTGAGCTGTAGTGGATCAATCCGCGACGACCAGCAACAGCTATCAACCGACCATCGTTGCTGAGTGCGGAGTATCTGATCGGCCAATTTGACGCTAGATAGGGTTGGGGAATCTGAAAATAATACATAACGAGGGTGAGATGTTGAGTAAGGGAAAGAAACGGGTCGTCTTGCCTTAATATGCTGCCAAACATCGGACTCTGGATTTATGACACTCATATCTGGCTGGTCTGCTCCACGGTATACAAGTGCACGGTCGTCCATTTGGAGGAAGGCACATCGTGTGTTGTCCTGATAGCGTTCAGTAACCTGCTCTGTGGGAGAAAGAATCACGAACTGGGGAGTGTTGGGATGTTGTTGCGCTCTTCGCAAACGGTAGGATGAACATTTGACCATCCCGTTCTACGAAGTCCGCGCTTTAACATCAGCACGCATAGAAGATAAAGACTCACTGTTTGGACTTGACTGAGCAAGTACCACCAGTTCAAAATTGCCAGGTGCCCAAAACTAACGCATTGTCCTCAGCTCTAAATGAAGAAGACTCGGCGACAGTGACTTACCAAATCCTTGATTCCATGCATAAACGCGTCCTGGAACCTTTTATTATCAACGGTGTCATCAACTCCAAACCCTGAGGCAAGGCACCGTCCACCGATGCTAAAGATTGCCCATCCGTGCTCCCAACCTACTGCCAGGACATAGCCATCCGAACTCCATTCCATTGTAGATACTTGTCCAAGCGGGCGACTATACGGGTTTGGGATGTCTATGCTTTGAGGTGTCGGTGCAGGGTTATCAGGTGACGGAAATGCGGTGAACTCGATGGATCCGCTGAAAGCATTGGGGCGATAAGTTTCATAGAGAGCGTCATGACATGGTCATACCTGTATGTCCCGACGGCGACCAAAGAGAACCTTGCATTGACAGCAACCTGTACGGCCCGGCGTGGCTCCTGATAGATCGGAGCCTTGCTACTGGAGCCTTCACTCTCAATATGCCGAGATTTCTGCACCCACCGAGGAACTTCGAAGTTATGAATGCAAGTTCCCTGCCAAC
The DNA here is from genome assembly GCA_038090075.1 of Xanthoconium purpureum. NCBI lineage: Eukaryota > Fungi > Basidiomycota > Agaricomycetes > Boletales > Boletaceae > Xanthoconium > Xanthoconium purpureum. The sequence continues at coordinate 60,966 of JBBPMA010000013.1, forward strand.
GATGTCCATTCTGTAATAAACCCGAGCTACCTCCCTCACTCCCAACAGCTTGGGGGTCCTTTAGATAAAGTACATCTTCAGCATATTGACGCTACGAGGAAAAAAAAGCCGCTCACACCATCACTAGGTCCGTCGTCGTTATCTAAAGCAACAACGGTCTCTTCCGCTTGAGAGTTCTCCTCCAGTCGAACAAGGTAGGCTCTTCCATCTGAAGTTATCCACGTCTCCACTCCGGAAGTTGAGTACAAGATCTTTGTGACGGTGACTACCAACACGAGTCAGCCATACACAAGTCACAATATAATGTGGGCACAATGTGGCACGCACCGTCGCTGTCTACCAACCATGGCAGCTCGTGGTCGTTCAGAACCCAAGTATCGTAGCCAAGAAATGACCTTCGGGAACGGTCACTCTCGACGTCTGCATCGTCATATGAAGGCCATGGAATACGCTGGATGGCTGGCGGCGAGCTTGTGGAGAATTCTAGATGGTGTTTGCGTAGCGAAACGCTGTTGGATGGGAAAAAGAAGTGTAGGCGACGATTGGCTTGCAGCAAAGAGTGGTTACCTGAGAACCTGTCCCTCGGCGCGAATGACGCCTTCGAATGAGAGGCTGAGTGATTGAAGTGGCAATCCCTCCCCTGGGCCGGCAAGGAAGTTGCGCTGGACACCTGGTGGGATGTCTGGTGGCTGGTACACTACACCGTCGGGTATAGAATCGACCAGTACTAACATGAGGTACGAGAACGTCGTCTGAAACGTATTTCATGTAACAGAGCAGAACATCGTCATGAAGAGAGCTCACTTGAATAACGATTCTACTTCCGTCCGGGGACCATGTCGCAGCGAGGTTGTCACCATGTTCTACGCGAGATGTTTCGGACCTCGCCAAATATGCCAGAGGTGTAGATGGCTGGCGGAGAGGTTCGGTATTTATACGCGTTGGAATCGATAGTTGTACGCACCCGAACACGCCAGACTGTGATCGCAGACCGAGTGAGGGTGCAGAAGAGAGACTTGCGCGGACTTGGCTCCAACGAGAGTACATTCTCGAGTGGTACCTCTGGTAGAGCAGGGACACTTGACAACTGCCTGGCTGCGGACGTCGGAAAGTACATGCCACGCGAAGTTGGTGGGATGAGTCAGTTGAAGGATGGGCGCCTCAGCACTTGTGATAGGCTCTCCTGACTGCGGTCAAGGATATAAGAGTCCGCTGATGGGAGCGATTCGTTGGCGATCCCACAGCGACACTCACGGTCTTGGATACTCAGAGTGGCGAAGAAGTCGTCCATTGTGGTATTAAGGTTGCTAGTGATACAAAAACTATGGGGAGAGCAGCGCGGACAAGGCAAATATACGGTAGCACGATGAAAGCCATTCCAAATGTTTAGTTACCCGCTCCCCAAACCCTATTAAACCACCTGCTATTCCGTGAAATGGGGATGTGATCGTTCCCTGGCTTGTGGCCAGCGGATGAAGGTGGCACGGAGGTCTCCGGAACGATGAAGGACATGTCGGAATGAATGGCGGAGATGTACGAGCCGAACGCCATGGGCTGGAGACGGGCCTGGCGGATGAAATCCATCATAAGAGAAACGCCCTGACGTGACTATCACGCATGTGAGTGGATCCAAGGAGGGCGAGGACCGAAACGTGCCTTTTGAACATGGGCTTTGAAGCGAGCCAACCCATGACTTTCGATGCTCTTGGTGAGCCCCCAACCAAAGTTTGAAGTGATGTAGGCTTCAGTTGTTTGGATTGTCCTCCTGTGGATGGCATGGTCAAGACGGGGTCTGAGGAGGAGACAAAGCAAGGACACTCACCCATCTTGGGACTGTTGGAAGAGCTGAGTCTCTTCGATTTGCATGACCTTGACATGGTCTAGGTTTTTTGTGCGACACCTGACTACTTTTCCAAAGGGGTCGACTTCACTCTCCTCGATGATCCAGGACTCTGTGCGTGAGATGATGCCCTGAGGGGCCCACCTCGGAAGGGTGCCTCGCTTGAGAATGAGCCTGGTTGTGAGGAGGGAGCCCGAGTCCGTCTGTCTGCGGTCTACGACGTCGCAGGAGACGACGTGGGAGGCATATGGGTTGGGATAACGGAGAAAGAAGGCGAGAGAGACGATTGACCAGGGATCGCTGCGAGAGCGTAATAAGAGCGAGCAGCGAATAACGCACAAGATACGCTTACTCGTACACGAAGGATTGCGAAAAGAACTTCATGACGGGACGACGACCCCTGCAAAGAGGAGCACAAATGAAACGCAATATCTTTCTACATGATCATTGTCACATGACTAGTCACGTGTACGTCTCATCCCACACGCGCCCCCCGCCAACAAGGACGCGCAGCCCATCGTGCGCAGGTCGTACCCAGTGCACCTCTCCCTCCAGACCCTCCCTCATCATATCTATCCCCGTCCTCAATACCTCCCCATCACACACCTCGTCTATCCCAGCCCCCACACTCTCCCCGATCCTCACAAACTCATCGTGCGACACGTCATGGTTGAACCCAGTCATATAGCTCCTTCTTGCCCCTATCCGACGTATCGCCTCCGCCGCCTCTCGCACACCCATGTGAGACATGTGTCCGCGGAGTCGCAGGCAGTCTATCACAAGCACCGGTTTTTGTCCGCCCGCCTGGATAACCGGCCATGCGTCGTCTGGTACCAGCGACACATCAGACATGTACACGATCGCATCATGTATAAGGAACCCAAAGCAGAGATACGGATGAATCCTCGGGGTTGTCTCCTCGTCTGACGGCCTTCTAGTCGGTGACGAACCACCCGATATCGGCGTCGTCACCTGCGTAGCAAAAGGCGTCGGTATGAACGTGGGTGGAGGACCGGTCGTGAACAGACGTCCGTGTTGAACTTGACAAATTCGATCAACAACGATCGTGCACTAGCCCAACTCAAGTTTCTCACCTAAGAATGGCGTAATTCGTATGCCAGTTTCCCCGATCTCGAATGGAACTTTATCCTCTATGATATGCCACTTGAAGTCGGGAACCTATCCAGCGCAAATGTCAGCCCCAGCGCGTCGCACAAACCCACGTCCCGGAGAACGTACATCGCCCCCTCCTGATGCATATTCTTTCGCCACAAGGTAAGGAAATGCCCTTTGGATGTCTTTAAACGTAGCTTGAGAAACATAGACATCAATGTGTTGCTGTATCGTGCCTCCCAAGGTCCACCCTGTTGGTTTACCGTCTCTGTACAATATACTGCCTAGGCGGTAGAGAAAACAATCACCTCGCAGATCATCCAGTCCGTTCATCGCTGAATCGATGATTATCAATTTGCCATTTCGTCTGTAAACCAACAAACCCACCATCCGCATGTGCATGGGTAATGAGTACAGCGTCAATCTCTCGCAATCCATATTTTGGAAACCATTCTGCAGCTGCAGCCTGAAAGTTCTTGCCTACATCTATCACCAGTGTCCTGTTTCAAACATAGTGACAGTCATTCGCTTGACAAACTACGGGCCTCTGGACAATCGGGAGACACTCACCTCTTCTTTCCATCTTTGCCTGCGGTCACCCGAACCACAGCCGATGTATTCCGTCTGATATTCTTCTTCCCCTCTGGAGAGAACGTCGAGAGACAGGTTCTACAAGGTTCTTTACTTGGTGGTGCCGTCAAGCAGTGTATGTACGGCACCGAGGCTGATGTGCCTGTCCCGAGAAAGATGAGTTCGATTTCTGGGTTGGTACTGTGCTTAGTTGATAGAGAGATTAAGGTTTCATCTGGGTGGGCGGTGCGGATGGCGCAGGTATTTATAAGGTCACTAGCAGGGATCATGTCCAGTTCTGGTTACGTGCCGTTCTTAAGAGCGACTTTCTGTCTCCTAGAGTCGAATTCGGTGAGGGAGAGGACAGAAGACGTCGTTCTTGTAGTCGTAGTAGCAGTGTCATGTAGGGTTGCATGCCCTCGCCGCGGTACCTCGGCAACCACACACGTTTCGGTGGAAGACGGCTTGATCAAAATGACTCCGGCGCGGCTTCCAGAAGTTAGAACTGTCTCAGAAAGCCCTTCGCTCCGTCACCATGGCGTCGTTCTTGGCCAAGGCTCCCTCGTGAATAAAAATAAAGATTAGTGTTTCATAAATTTTCGTTATCGCTAGTTTCCAAGGATTGGGCTTCTCGCGGAATGTACTGTGCCAGTACTCATCCTTGTTTGTCGATGGCAGAACGTCGCAAAGACACGCATGTTCATACAAATATCGCGTTGGGCGCACTTTTGTCGTGATCGGTTAATTCTATGGTCGAACGTCCGACCGGACCATTGATACTAGTAGTACAATCTCAGTGATATGCTCCTAACCATGTCTCATTTCGTGAATACTATAATGCATATCGCGTTAGCAGAGAAACGAGTAAATGAACCCAGGCACATACTCGAAACCACGTCTTCATCTTGTACTTGATGACTTAGACTAACCTTCTGCGCGTGCGGTGCAAATTTCGACGACTGGCCCTGGAGACATACAAGAACACAAGTAATGGGTTAGTTGAACGGAAGGATCTCACGGGACTGTCCATACCCTGACAATCACAAATGTGTTGAATGACGTCAATGTATCGGAGTGAAGAAAAGCTTACCAAACGAGTCCGTATCGGAAATTTGTCGCGAGAGATTTATGAATTCCTAGACAAACATCCTGCGGGATGTCCGCTCCATGCTCACCGAAGAATCTAGATAATTACTCACCTCAATCGTAGCGCCTTTCCGCAAGCACACAGGGTCTGACAGGTCGGGACGTTCCCCGCGTTTCTTTGTGTATACTTTGACTAGACCGAGGTTTTCCCATACACGCTCAATTAGGTAGTCGAGACTGACCGTTGATAACAATAAGATGAAGGAAGGCAGCACATAATTGAAATAGACTACGTACTTTAGATCCATTTCGCAACTGATAACAACCGTATTCTCCGTTCGAGCAAGCTTGTCGACCTGCATTGGAACGTAAACATGATTGCCTCTTGGGAAAAACGTCAACTTACGAGCTCCAAACTGATTGCGTCTATCTTATTGTACACATCTGGAGCAAGTACGTTGACCAGAAGGATTTCAAAGACATCCATACAATGCTCACAGAGACACGGGATATATTTGCGCGTGCCTG
>JBBPMA010000013.1:66201-103229 GCA_038090075.1 Xanthoconium purpureum
ACTTACGAGCTCCAAACTGATTGCGTCTATCTTATTGTACACATCTGGAGCAAGTACGTTGACCAGAAGGATTTCAAAGACATCCATACAATGCTCACAGAGACACGGGATATATTTGCGCGTGCCTGAATCAAGGATTCAGACTGTTATTCAGTTTGGTTGTCTAATGCACACACCGATCAACACATCTATGAACTCATCTGTTGTAATCTGGAAGTAACTCAATCATCGGCACCAGGTAGGTAATGTTTTGGTTCTCACGTCCTCTCGAATCATGACGTCGCAGTTGTGTAGCTTGTCTAGGGTTGATAAGCAATAATCTAATTTCGGCGGGGGCTGGACATACAACTTGCAAGGATTGTCCGTATAGTCTTTTCGTCGGTTTTGGTCAACTTCACGGTTGTATTGAGCTTTAGAAGAGGGTAAGAGTGCATGAATATCGACACTGATGGATTAAGTACCGTTATCTGTCCAGCAAGGTTGATTTCAATTGTTGCGAATCAAAAGAGAGCAAGAATATTCACTCCACCAGTGGTCTTGCGTTTGAACACAACATCAGGTTTCCGCTTGTTCAATCGGATACCTACTGCGTCTAGTTCAATTTCCAATAGGCGCCTTTGTTCTTCGGACTTGGTGGCATCAAGCATGATAAGTATAAGATCGGCCGTCTTCGCAGCTGACCTGACTTGAGATATGCGTCATTTGGTTGACAGCCATCTGCACTCACTTGCAACTACTTGTCGACCCCGACCCCGACCTTTTCTACCAATGAGGAAGTAAAAGGGGAGGTGAGTGTTTTCCTTACCTTGACTAGCGCCTTCCACGATTCCAGGCAGATCAAGGAGTTGGATGCGGGCACCTTGATATTCAATCACACCAGGAATGGCAGTGAGGGTAGTGAACTCATAAGCTGCGGTTTCCGAGGCCGTGTGTGTGCATTTGCTAAGGAGCGTGGACTATGTAAAACTCATGTCAAGTAATGAACCCATAATCTGAGCTGCAGGACGGGCCTTTCCGACGGACGGGAAACCGATGAGTGCGACACGAGCATCTCCGGACTTTTGCACATCGAAGCCAATGCCTGCGGGACCAGATTTCGAGGCAGGTTCAAGGAGTTGTGCGCGATATCGTGCAAGCTTTGCCTTGAGCAGTCCGAGGTGGTATTCTGTCGCCTAGTTGAAATATTTGTCAGACAACTGGGAGAGTCCCTACTTTAGATAGGGAACCTTGTTCTTTTGAGCTGTCGGACACGGGCCATGAGTAGTAAAGCTAGAAGCGGAAAAAATGACATACTCCTCGCCATCTCCTCTTGATGGTTCGGTCATGGTCAGATAACCCATCTATGGTCATCTGAGATACTCACCCTCGATCTCCTTGATCTGTGAGTGGTTATAGAGTGGGACCAAAGTTTAACAAGTGCATGTAAGACTGACCTTTTCGACGATACCCATGTTGAGTGCTTGCAACTGCTGTTTAAGATTCCAAGTTGTGGGTGGTAAGTGGTAAGTACTGTAAATGGAGTCACGTGATCCCGACTTCATCAAGTGTCACCGAGGGGTCCCGGGCCACTCGACTTGAAGATGACCACCATCCGGCGAGAAATGTTGCATCAGCCGTCGCTGTTCTCTCTCGAGGAGCAAGAGTCAAACGACGGCGACGAACCTGACTGGGAGCCCCCGCCAATCTCACGACTCCACTCTTCCACACCATCAATGCTCTCCTCCTCCGTAAACACCTCCTTACGCAGCAGAGGTAAAGGCCGGCAATCAAGAGGGAACTTTTCTTCGGGTTCAACCTCCAACACAATATCCACAAACTACAATCCCCCACATAATCTTCCAAGGTACTCAGACATTTACTCCCAGTTCGTCAAGCGATACAGGTCCGCACCGGGCCTCGACGACGACCCAAGGAACGATCCGGACTCGAATTACTTCCAGAGGGGGTTGGGCCAACTTATAGATGCAGGTGACAGTGACGATGAAGACCCCAACCGTTCAAGTTTTGGAGACGCATTCGATCGCTTCTCCGCGCTGATGCTCGAGTCCAACCCAATCGAGCCTGCGACAGTGGAAGATCGCCAGCGTTTAGAGTGGCAGACCATGCTCGCTTCTGTCCTCGCTAGTGATGTACTCAGATCAGAGAAAACTCGCATTGCTGTTGCGCTTGAGTCTTCCGGTGAAGAGCACAACAACGTCCATCTCAACATATGGCTCGGATTGCGCGCCAAGTTCTCCGGAAGGAAGGAAACCGAAGAGCGCAGGCATGTCGAGGAGAGGAGGATGCGCACAGTAGATTCTGTTGTAGAGGAGATAAACGCTTTCAAGCTCAGGCACGACGAACGCGACCCCACTATAGCCCTCCAGCGAGTCAACTCTCTTCTCTGCAGACTCGAAGCAGCTCAGTCCCTTTACCCGACGCTCAAGGCATTCTACGGAGACAATGTTGCCGCATCAGAATCCCAATTCCAGGCCCGCTGTGACGCCCTAAACACATGGTCAACCGTCCTTATGTCCTTGCGTCGTCATATCACCCTTCTGCAGAGGTGGACGGGGAGCGAGTCTCTTGACGTGACAAACTCAATCGCAAGCTTTGACGTCTACCCCCGTCTGCAGGCCACTGGCTCCTCCAAACAGGCACCGGACAGCAGCACGTTCATTGAACGCGTCCTCAAAGAAGACTCTATTCAGAAGACTTTTGAAAAAGGATTCCTGACTACCGTACATGCTTTTGTCGGCACTGTTCGCGACGCCCAAGTCAATCTTTCTTCTTTGTTTGAAGAGATGAATCTCCCCACTTTTGAAACTGAACTGGTGCCCCTTATCTCCTTCCCCACCAAACTTGCTCAGGCGTGTTTACGCGTGCGCCTCGATTATGTCCAGAAACTCAAGGACCCCGAAGTCCTCATCATCGATCAGGTCACTGAAGATGTGAAGATTAGTCTGGGGTTAGCTTGCACGCTCAAGAGGCAGTACGAGGCGTTCCTTGCCCCCGATCCCGGGGGTAAGTGGAACCTACCCAGGTGCATAAGCGAAGATTATGACACTACTATCCTCGAGGCCTTGTCAATATTTTTCAGGCTTATTCACTGGAAACTCAAGAGCGGTATCAAAGGCATTTACTTCAAAGAAACCGATGTTATTGATTCTCAATGGGCAACATTTAACGACGTAAGTATGACTGTAATTGGGGCTTCCGCTGTTGTCGCTGAGCAGGTTTGGTACGTATCACTCACTGGCCTCGCTGAAAGATTGCAACCGACCAGCTTCTCATAGTTCCTTGACCAATCGACTGATGGTTCGAGTTGCGAACTACTTTGAGACCCAAGTCCGCCTTCCTGCCTCGGTGAACGGGCAAGTACACAAAGCGCCGAATCCAGTTCTTCAAGGTGGTGTCATCGCCAGCACCACCGGTCAAATGACCGACGAACAGAAGGTCAATTGGTATGGCAAGATACTAGACAACGTTCGGCTGCGATATCGCAAACTTCAGCGCTTTGCAAGGTTTGCATATCTGCCTTTCTCAAGATTATTCTAATTTCGACGATCGTAGAGCGCTTACGCAAAGAATAAGTAATTCTGCGGAATACAATCTTGAAAACATCTCTCTCGAACAGTTCATAGCAGCCCTAGTCACAACAGATCACATCCTTGTCTATACCCAGACCTACGAAGAAGACGGCACTTACATCATAGCCCCAAGCGCGCTTCGAGATCGGCCCGATGCTATCCGTCGCATTCTCCTTGAATCTTTCCATGTCAATGAGACTATCAGCGACGATGACTTACCACTTCCCGCTTCGGACCATGTCGCAGAGTACGCGGATAGCGATGAAGATGAGGAAGCGGAATACCTTTTATTGCTGTCTCCTCGTGACGCATTCATTTGGAATGGATTGGTTCTCATGTTAGAGTTGCCAAGAGTAGAGCTCGACATGAAGGATAACCGGGTGAGGTTGGTTGCTGATGGGACAATGCGCCGGCTCGCGCTGGCGAAACAGCAATTCGTTGACATCTTTGTCCCCGCTGATGAAGACGAGGAGCCGCTTGAGGTCATCCTCACCCCCCCTCCCTGTATTGTCGAGCAGCAGGCGCATTTACCCGCCGTCAATCGCGAGCTCCGCAAGATTTCACGTGCAACGAATAAACTCGCAGAATCTATTGTTGATTCTGTCCACCATGTTCGCAACTCCCTGCAAAACGCGATTCGATACCAGGAATTACTCGAGAACTGGTACTTGTTCGCATCTGAGCATGGCCAGCACGCACAGAAGCACATGGAACGCTCCACAATGACTAAATTCAATCGTTCGCTCATTCGGCTTGCTATCTCCTGGGTTTCCTTCATCTGCGATGACTGCGATCCCACCGACAGAAAGACCTTCAAATGGGCTGTTAACGCGCTCGAATTCACGTTACATCGCACAAGGCGGAGCAATATCCTACAGATGTCAAGCGATCAATTTGAGATGCTCCGTCAGAAAGTAGCCAGCTGTGTGACACTGTTGGTCAGCCATTTTGATATCTTGGGAGCCCGGTCGACCCTAGAGGCACGCAAGGAGAAAGAAAGGCAGGAGGAGTTGTTCCGCGAACAAGCATCTATCGCCTCGGAGGATGGCCCACTCTTACCGCGCTCAAACTCTCCTGCCAATGACGACTATCTCATCAGCTCCCGTGCATATGCGCACACAGACCCTCATATCCGAGTCTTCTGGGAAAGAGCTGTCAAGGAACTTGAGGCTCTCGAAAAAGAGCGCGAGCAGATGGGTTCAGAGAATCGTTTGATTGGGCGTGTTCTCGATGACGAGAAGTTGGAGGATCGATCCCTGGTCTTCCTTGCGTCTTCAAGCTCCAATATTTCTATCCGTTGGCAGCAGCGGCGGTTCATTGGTGCCGGAGCATTTGGCTCCGTCTACCTTGCTGTGAACCTCGATTCAGGATCCCTCATGGCCGTTAAGGAGATCAAGGTCCAGGAGCTATCTGGGCTACCTGATCTATACTCTCAGATCAGAGACGAGCTCAGCATTATGGAGATGTTACACCATCCAAATGTTGTGGAGTATTATGGTATAGAGGTACACCGGGACAAGGTGTACATTTTCGAAGAGTATTGCCAAGGAGGGAGCTTGGCGGCATTGTTGGAGCACGGGCGGATCGAGGATGAGAGTATCATCCAGCTGTATACCATGCAAATGCTGGAGGGACTTGCATACCTCCATTCGAAAGGTATCGTGCATCGCGACATCAAACCAGATAGTGCGTCATTCCACCATGTTAGCGCATTCTGGGGCCTTACCTGTTTGCTAGACATCCTTCTTGACCACAAAGGGGTCATAAAATACGTTGACTTTGGGGCATCAAAGATTCTTGCTAAGAATCGAACGATGCAACGATCTCGCCGTGGCTCGGACATGGCCAACTTCGCGAAAGCTGGTGGCCTCGGTGGTGGTCTTGGGATGAACAGCCTGACGGGTACGCCCATGTACATGTCTCCAGAGGTTATCAAAAGCGACAGACGAGGCCGTCACGGAGCAATGGATGTGTGGTCTTTGGGCTGCGTCGTGCTCGAGTTCGCTACGGGCAAGAAGCCCTGGAGTAACCTCGACAATGAATGGTACGCTCAGTCTTCAACATCTATCTATGGTATTCCTCGTGACGCGTCTTAAGGGCAATCATGTTCCACATTGGAGTCGCAACTCAACACCCACCGCTTCCAGAACCAGGTCAACTCAGCGACCTGGGAATCAATTTCATCAAACAGTGTCTGACCATCGATCCAGTCCTGCGTCCCACAGCGGTTGAGCTTTTGGATCATCCCTGGATGCTCCAGTTTGGCGAGACACTCTTGGGCTTTGGCGATGGGGAACTCACCCCTGCTCCACCTGACGAGAAACCCGAAATGGTCGTGGTCTCGACTGCAAAATCGGTTGCTACGTCCCAGGAGAGAGAAGTCCAAGTCATTCAGATACCCTCACCCGCGTCTTCCACCGGAGTGCCAACCCCTGATAGTGACTGAGAGCGTTCCTTATACTTGTCTTTCGGGAGGTCTGCTTCGGCTGGGCCCATTTTTTTCTGGATTTTCTGCACATCCCGTAGCTATTACTCACTGACAACACCCTCTGCTCAGCATATCTTGTAACATAATACTCATCGTCTTGAAAATACATTGTAAATTCCCTCGAGCAAAAAGGATCACAGTTCGATGGTACCCAAGCATAGATATAATACGCCCGCGCATTCAGAATTATTCAATAATCCAACGCTTGTTGTTGCCGGTACGCTGACTGTTTCCACCTGGGTTGTCAACACTACTTTGAGATCCTGGTCGATGAAGTTGGGGATATGTATGCTCAGATGGGGCACGATTTATTCCAGGAGACAACCGCTGGAGTGACATTTGGCTAACCACCCTGATGCGTTGTGTAGAACGCGGCCGACGGTTCTGAGCGAACTTAAACATTTGCGGCGGGGAAACCTGTGCAGTCGGACTGAAGGCAGCAAAGAAGGTTGGCCGGTTACTTGACGGAAAAGTCACCTTTCCGGGGTCACCAACGTCAGCCGCTTGGAAATCATCTTCGGTGGATCCCCGTGGATGTACTATGACGCGTAACATAAGTAAGAGTGGAAGTTGCGAAAATCGATCACGCACAATGGTAAGGCAACCCTTTTCCAAAATTCAAGCGGCATACAATGCCAAGTACGAATGAAAGCAGTGTGAACAAAACTGAAATCGTCGTCATCGCTCCAAAGAATGTCCAGGTGACGTATGTCCAGCGGAAAGTTGTGGAATCAAACATGGCACCCCAGCCAACGAGGTAACCCAAACACATAAAGAGGAAAACAAGACACTCTATTTTTCGCTCCCGTCTCACTGAGTACCAGCCCTGTGGAAGACTTATTAGCAATAAATCGGAGTTAAGATGTTGGATTTTCACAGTGGCAAGCCATGGGGGTAGTAACTGCGTGGGGGTAAGTTGGACGCACGTCAACGAAGATGCCCTCAAACCTTACAATGAGTGTCAATATCAACAAAGGCCGATACACTGGTGATGTTGCCAGATGTCCGATAGCGCCGTTCAAGAGCTGATCAAGCCACAATGCTATCGAGGCAACAATGAAGAACAAGGAGAGTTGGATAATGATGGATAATGTCAACACAATTTCGTAGACCCGACTGATCGTGAGGGATGCCCCGACACGCTTGAATGTTTGCCAGCCAAATGCCTGAAAATGTAAGTATGAATTCACATTGAATGACTTCAGGGATGAGGAGATTTTCAAACCTTCCCGAGCCGCCAAGATAGGAGCACAGAGACCAACACAGCCACAGCATTCAGCACCAAGCTTGGGATTTCAGCAGCTGAACGAGATTGCCAGTAAATCGGGAGCAAATTGATAGGGTAGCAGGCTCCCTTTGTCGTCACTTCTGCAAAATCTCTGCGAAACTGAGCAGTATTTAATACTTGGAATCCCGCCCACGCGGTAGCCACGAGATGAGTTAGCAGGGAAGCTATGCTGCACATGGTCTTAAGTTCTGATGGAAGGTTCATCTGACACACGGCTCACGTATGTGGAACTGATTCGTTCAGAATCTATCAAGAATCAGACCGTAAAACTTTCTGTAGTTAAATCAATGCTCACTGCAACAATTGACACTCCTAAGACCCAGATCTGGAACATTATAAAAGTGAGGTCTTCCCTCTTCGTGTTTCGAAGACTAGAAGTGTTCTTTCAAGAACGATTATAGTAGATCCTTGGCACCGTGCGCACATTTGGACGGGCCAACCCAGAGTCCATAAGCACACACCGTCAAGGTTCGCGCTCTCGTTATTCCATCCAAGACCGTTGACCACAACTTGCACCGTGCCGTTGATCTCCACAGCTTCGGTGATACTTGAAGTATTACGCTACAGTCATCATGGTTGAACAAACGTAGACAAACGTCGTGAATGCGAGATGCGGGTTGACCTTGAAAAGTACGCCTTCTCCAGGTATCTGCTTATCCCCTCTCCCACCCTTTGCGCCGTCGGCGGCCGTTGGAGAGCTGGTGTGGAAAGACTCTATTTTGGTAGCGGTAACGCCAGTGATTGGTATCGGTGGGGATGGCACCATTGTGATAACCGGGGCTAAACTGGAGTGAGAGGATGTCGCCGCGGCAGATGTCAGTACCCAGGCGTTGTTCCCGATCATTCCATCCCATATCACTTGGCATGAGCTAGTAGAGAGTGACGTCGGCACATTGTCACAGAGCCGCAGGTCGTTCCAAAAGACGTAAAATGCATCTGGCTCGGTAGCGTTGCCTTGCTCAGTGATGGAAACCAAGAAATCAGTTGCTTGGACATTGATCTGGAAAGCTTGCACTTGAAAGATTACTTGAACGATGCAGTGCGATATTGAGAAGACAAAATAAACGGTCGCAGTTTTAGTGAGTGTTACTCGATCCCACTTTAAGGACAATCGTGAAGTCGTGAGTAAGCACAGACGTTGTGATATTCATAAGCACATTCTTCCCCGGAGGAGTTCAGGAATCACTACTTACAAATAGTTTTATTTTGGCAGAAAAAGGTAGCCTTTCCCAAAGGTCCTTAGCACGCATGGTCGAGTATTAGGATGCACAACTGAATCAAGAGGAAAGTCAGACTATGCTAGTGAGCAAATAAGCTTGGCAGGCATCGGTTACTTACGTACCGATGTTTGCACAAAGAATAATGATGCCACTCGGGCAAGAGAATAAAATGCTATGGTCTTGTTCGAAAAATGTTAGCGAAAGAGCGGGCTGTCTGCTTCGTCGGGCCTGCCCGGTCGCCGCCGCGGTCAGGAGTCACGAAGAGTGCCAGTGAGAGGTGCAAAGAAAAACAAATCGCATCAAGCCTCAACCGTATTCTACCGTAGTCTGCGGCTGTTGAAGTTGCCATGGCGAGTTCCTCCTGGCGGGAATTCCGTGTGAATGGCGACCGTTATTGAGATTAAAAAAAGTCCAGCGGCCTGATCCGAGTGGTAGTACTATTAGTGTATAATTTTAGTGATTGGTTTGATGGTTGTACCATGCAGTGCCAGATGATGGGGTTGGAAGCTCGCAAGAAATGCCACGAAAAATAAAAATACTTGCTGCCTTTTGGTCGCTGTCACTACCCTGGGCATGCAGGCATCCCAGTGACTTGAAATTGAAGAGTTTACGAGTCTGAGTCATCAGGTCTTCAGGCCTCAGCGCTACTGCCGCTGATGTCGAGAACGAACTTGAAGAGTTTGAGTCAATGACATACAAACCGACGAGGACTTCGGCCGGCTGGTCCATCTGGGTTACAGCGAGTTACAGTAGTTGTTGCCCGCCAAGTCGCCAGACTTGCTATTTGATCCCACTGCCCTTGAGTCGCACCATCGGATCCGGATCCACCAATCCGAGCCCCGAGATGGCTAGAGGGTACGTGACCATTGTGACGTGTCTGTGGTCAGACATCTGCGAGTGATTCCCATCGCATTATTGGCATGCCTACTGAAGCGTGAATGTAATAATGATACTAACAATGTAAACTGGTAGTACGTCTGAAGTCGAAGTCATCAAAACTGATACCAATGGTGGTCCTTTTCAAGGAACCAGAAAACCATCTCTTCGCTGTCAATCGCTTTGAGCCATCCAGGCAATCCTTCAATGACTCCTACACTTGCGTCAATTCGGCACCCCAGGACACCGTCCTCCTGTAGCGAAGAGAGAATATCGATGATTTCTTGTCTGTCGTACACCGCTCGCAGACGCCATCGCAACTCGGCCTGAACAATGAATTCATTGGATTTAATAATGCGACAGCAAGACTCACCTGGTTAATGCCTGGATGCAAGAAAACCATACCGACTACAGCTTGTTGTGCTGCTCTCCATGGTCCATCGAGTCTGTATCCACGGACATCAAGCCATCGCCGGGGGGTAATGAGTGTCAGAGGCGTGTCAGATACCACTACGCCCCAGGCGCCGCAGTAGTCTCCGGCCACCAACAGTGGAGCGTTGAAGTATGTCCAGAACAGTATTGGAGGCGAAGTCAACGTCATCCTATGAGCAAGCCAAAGGATGTGTCGCTCTTGTCCAACCTCCAAGCCCTACGGATACTTAGTTAATCGTCGACATAACTCAGACAAAGGCATACCAAACATGCTACTCTGTTGAGCCCAGTCTCCATCGAACCACGTGCACGGTCAAGAATCCGTCGAGCAAGATCACCATCTGGCTGGCTGAGGCTGGATGTAAATGCTGCAAAGGCTGTGTTGATACATGCAGAACAGTTGATAAGCCCGGTCTCGGTTTTGAGACTACACGCAGCCTCTTTTCCATCAATTGTTGTCCCATGGTTCTCCTGTCTCAGTGTGTTTGAATCGGGTTCAACGATGGGGCTCTCGGGGCATTGCTCTTGATTCCCGACCGGAACTACCGAGGGCGTACGGGAAAACTTTAATCGTATGCCAGTTTCAATATCCTCGTCATCTGTCCAACCAGTCAAAAATTGAACTCGCTGTTGTGAATAATGCTAGTTTACCTGCTCTCTTACTATTCCAGTCAATCTTCTGCCGGGCGGCTCGCGACTGAGATAGTTCCACGACAAATTCAACCTAGAAGCTCACATAAGTATATTCAAGATACACGATAGACTTTTGCTTACATGATCTTCGGAAACAAGTTGCAATAGCGTCGCGATGTCACCTTCTGAGGCAATAAGGGGCCACTCCATTTCGTCCACGACCCTTTCGATAGCTACGTCTTCCAGTGAAACAGCATCCTGGAATAAGTCACGGGGAAATGGCCCGTTAAGACCATTGAGATTACTATAAAATGAGTCGTCAGCATCTCGGAACGGGCTCTTATGTTATCACCTACGCATCTGATATCTTGAGCATCCTACCCGGCTTTTGTTTCTTCGGATCTCGTACAAGCTTGGACAATACCCCTTGGTGCAGGAGATTAGATCTCGCAACAGACACACACTGGTCCCCAACGCTGTGAAGTAAACGCGTGGCACTATCGGAATCGTAGAACTCGCTAGGCGTGCCGAAGACCATCTTGAAAGTTATTAATATCTGCATGAACAATGATAACGAATAGACATGCCTTCAACGCTGCTTCCGCAAGTTGCACTTTTTCGTTCTTCGTTCCCTCGTACATGCTCTCTGGTTCTGTTGTAAAGGCCTGGCTTCGAAACTGTTTCTCTCTGCCTTCCTCGACTGTAGTACCCCACATGAAATCCCATGTTGGCGCAGTCACAACATCTTCTCCAACCTCGTAAAAGTTAAGCAGTTCTTCGACGGAAGCAGCCAGTGTGCTTGATGCCTCACGCTCCACGAATCCCACCCGCCTGGTCGTCATTGAGTTTTGCTCGTGAGAAAGGTATTTATACTCACAAGGCATTCTTATCTACATGTTTCCGAAGGAAATCAATGTGGTTTATCAGGTTGAAGTTGGAAGGGCTTCCAGGGTCTTCGTCGGGAAGATGAGGTGTTCCTCTGTATTGCAACCAGACCGTATGCCACTGATCTTCCAGGCGTTTCATATACAAGTCTTCAGCGGGATTCTCTCTGAGATGCGTGATACGTTGCCTGACCGAATTCCTTGGTACCGCTGGAAATACTTGATCGAATGCCGACAAGTCGAGTCTGGAAGCGCGGCATCGCGCTCGAATAATGGCAGAAGCGTCTCGCGCTAGCTCATCAAACTCTCGCGTCCAATGGAATCTCGGCCGTCTTGAAGCTAAATTAAAATTTACGTCAGCCTTAGTGGTGAGAAGGAAATGTTATAGATCACATCTACCTTCGCCTTCCTCCTTCGCCTTTCCTTTCTTTTTCACGCTCGGTGTGTGTGTGATGGGAGGACCCTGTAGAGTGATCAAGGACTCGATCGATTTTTCTGGAGGGTTGGGCACTACAGGAGGCAGCCCAGCGACGGAGTGCATGCCAGTGCCCAACTTTGACTTTGAGTGTGATGTGATCTTCTTCGAGACTAGCTGTGTCTCTTTGATGGCTTCTTGGATCTCGTTCTCCCAGCGCGACTGATCCTTTGTGATCGTGGATTGCATGAAACGACTCCGCACTGCGCGGATACGAACAGCGAAAGTGCCTCTCACAGGCTCTGGATGAAGCTTACGAAGAAGGTCATCCCAGTCCCGCTCTCGCTGGGCGCGCGCTTCCTCCGCCTTTCTACGTAGAGCTGACTTCGCCTCAATGTTCTGTGCTTGACCCGCCTTCCGGTTTCGTTTGATTCTCTGTCGCGCTCTTTCGAGGTCATGTGCTAGCTTTTCTCCAGAAACCGTGAAGTAGTTCGCAACAATGTGGCGGGGAGCGCTGGTAACGTAGCAGATCTGATCCAACTTTGCATCCGCATCTTCTGCATTCAAGGGGGTTCCACCCGTGCTCGTGTTCATCTGCATAGTCAAGTATTGCTTTTGATGCCATGTCAAGGCATATTCAGGGTCCCACGACGACCTTCTGCGTAGACATCGACCAAGGCTGGCGTACATTTTTGCGGGCATTGGTGGACTAGTGGAGGGACATGCCGCAGCTTGTGCATAGGCTTGCTCTCTGCTGACCTTGCGAAGTTCGTCCCAATATGACTTCCCTTCTGTAGGCGTGCAGGTGGGATGTTGCTTCCAATAGGATGGTGATGATTCAGAGAGGGCCCAAAGGTAGAGTGGACCGGACGTATGGAAACGCCAAAACAGAGGAGCTAGTACAGGTGTGCTCGCACTCCAACCATCCAATGACGCGTTGCGAAACGTGATGGAATCACCATTTGGGTAGGAGCATTTGAACGGTGCTTCAGGTGCTTCAGTACGCTCAAGTGGTGTCACTAAACCGAGTGAGCGTAGCATTTCCAGAAGCTCTAGTATCCGAGATCTGTTCCTAGACTTCCCTATCCCAAGGGACGCGTGCAAATTAGGGGATACGTTTTGCACAAGTGTCTGCTTTCCCTGACCCGAATAAAGCAGGTCAAGGTCTTCATCATGGGCGACCACGGCAACGAGTGAACAATACAGGGCCAGCGTTGCATCTTGATGAAAGTGAGAAATATCGAGGATTCTGTGGGTTTGCGAGATAACAAACAGAGAAGGTGATGATTGTTGAAAAAGCTCGAGGATATGGAGATGCAGCTGTCGCAATCGCAATGCTTTTCCGACGATGAAGCCGTACAGTTGAGCCACCGTGGTTCGTTCAGTCAGAAGAACATCACGGATCGTTTTGCTATCGTGGGAAAATAGCTGTTTCAACCGCTCGTCCTCCTTCTCATCCTGGTCTTCAATTTGCAACAAGTTTAGTGGGAGAGATCCATGACGCGCTGGGGAGACACCTGGACCATATTCGATGGGTTCCTCTAACACTTTAACGGAACCTGGAGTTGATGTCGGAACATTTTGGCTGAGTTCACGAAGAAAAGTATTGACTTTCTCTTGTGGAGTATCCGGAAGATAAACCAAGCAAGCAGGTCTGCTGACACCAGACGGGGTGACGAGAGATGTCTTAATCATCTTGATTCGTCCGCGATTTTCCAGGTTCTTTAGCGTAGACTCTGCAGTACGCTTATCAAGACGAGTTCCGACTGGTGCGCTAGTCGGCTCTTTAGCCTGTGACATGGTCTCGAGGAGTGTTGTATGTGCGTCGAAAATTTCTCTGGACTGCATATTTGCAATCCCCCCCATGCTTTCAATCACTTTCAAAAGCTCGTTTTCGCGCCGCAGAGAGGAAATGTTAATATTCGAGCGCGATTTCCCAGATGCATTGGTTCGGCTTCGCTTCGATGGTCGTGAGGACCCTGGTAGTGTCGCATCTTTATGCTTCCGGACAGGACCTGGGCTGTGGGGGGGTGTTCGCAATGATTCTTCCCCGGTTGTCTGCGTAGAATTACAAATCTGGTTCGAGCCATTATCAGCATCTACCGGGATGACATGTAAAAGGTGCTTACAGCTGGTATGGTAATGAGCTCCTCTCCCTGAGCATCTGGTACAGACGACGCCCCTTGCGGCCCATCCACTTCCAATGGTTGAGGACCATCGGACACCATCGCGTCATCATTTCTTGGCTTGGCAGGTGCATGATGAACCGCGTCGAGTATGACTATCCGAACACGTTTTGAAGAACGGCGAGAGGGAGATCTATTTGAATGAGACGACTGCACATCTCCAAACCCTTCTGACGCCGGGTGGGAGATCCTAGCTTCAACGTCACACCCGTTTGTTTGTTGATTGGCAAGAGGGACCCAGGGCGACTGTTTATCAGGACGGATAACCCTTGAAGAGTCTGCAGTAGTAGACGACGACCGTTGATCGCTTTGAACCACAAGGGAAGCCAGCCGACTGCTCACTGCAGCCTGTTCTGCGGCGGGTGGGACCGCTTGCCCCTCTCCCTCTGCAAAGGCGGTCCCCATCGGCTTTGACGAAGACACGCCAGTCGCAGCACTCTGGACTGGCTCATCTTTGGCGAGGGGTTCCTTTCGAGGTCTTCCGCGTTTCCGTGGAACCACGGAAGCATCCATGGGTGCAGGCGTTTTACGTGGGCGACCCCGCTTCGGCTTAGGAAGTGGTTCACCCTCTTCTCCACTGCTTCCCTTCTCATCTCTTTTACGTTTTTTGCCTTTCGCTGTCGCGATGTCTTTGAACGAATCTTGGTAAGAATGAAGCTTTTCTGTCGTAGCATAGAAGTTCTTGGGGTCGAGTGCAGTAAAATCTCCTACTCGCGACAAGTCAACGTCTACTGCAGCGGGTGTTGTGTCCTGCAGTTGTTCATTCGCCATTACGCATTTGTACGCCGCAAGTGTGAAATAGCGATGACGTCTCTCCCTACCATAGGTCTCCATGAGATCTACGGTCCCCAGGTCACCGAGATGAGCAGGTGGCCTGTTGTTGGAAGCCCGCGTAAGCAAAAGTTCGATCGTGCGCTTGTCGAAATTGCCGAGAGAAACACATATTTCCTAAAGCAAAAAGTATTAGGTCATTTACTCATTCAGTGGTTTCCCAAGTTACATTAAGCGTCAGGCCAGATGGACCAGCTTCTTCAAGTATATTTGACACTTGCTTGTGGATTGTAAGATTGGTCTTAACTTCGCTATTGCCAACTAGAGTTTTAGGTTACCAAGATTGGCAATGGATCCTTATCAGAGAAACAGACCGGAAGCATCCTCGGCGAGATCTCCTCCGTCTTCTTCCGTATCTTGCCTCACAACCACGGATCCCTCCGGAAGCTGGTTGTCTGGCGTCACAAGACGTATACATTTGATTGTCCGATCCCGTGCATTGCTGCTTGGAACCAGGACACGTTCAATGATGCCTTGCTGGATCAACTCACGCAACCTGGTCTGGAAAAAGCGCCGGTCCGTCTTAGTAGGATGCATGAATCCCTACGATGAACACGGTGAAGTAAAGAAGTAGGTCAACACGAAGGGTCTCTTACGATTGTCATAAGTAGATTATTGGACTGATGTATGTGATTCCTAGACACTTTCAGTAGCTTGATGATCCTGTTTTTGACAAGCGGGAGACTGGAGAGATGCCTGGAGTCGATAGGATCAAAGAGGGCTTTTGCGGGACCGTCTTGATCGGTCGCTTCGTCAGCGATACCTGGTGGCTTGACACATTCGCCAGTGATGGCCTCGCCATCCCGAGCCTCCTCTTCCTGGATCTGCTGCCAGAGCGAACTCCGTTCCACGAAGTATTTGTGGATACATGTGTGGTTTCCGACCCCGCCGCGGCGTACTTTGATGCTGCAGGAAGCTATCAATGCTGGGAGAGATGGAAGGCGTGAAAGCGTACATAAGACCGAGCTCGACTAGCTGTTTGATGAGATAAAAGCACGTCTTCTGGTCGTATTTTGTCTTCCGGCCGAGCTCAACAGTCGTGATACCGTCTTCCCGGCCTCGAGTGATTAGCTGCAGAGCACTGTACACCATTGGGCTCAGCTTAGGGGGCTACGGGCGGATCAGACCAGGCTTGTTGTGCTCTGCATGCGCACGTACTCTGATATGAGAGCCTGTGATCGCGGCGAAGGAGGTTTCGGGGTCAACTGCTATGCGCAGATCGTCGCCGTGTTCGCGCTTCAAGTCCTCCAAGGGCCTATGTCGGGCACCCTCGACGAGCTCTAAGGAAGGAGGTACATCCTCGGTAATCTCCTCACCTTTGGCTGCGGCCTTGCGTTTAGCACTTGTCTGAGGGGCGATGTATACTTCTGGAGGGGAACCAGAAGGGAGGGTGCCAACGCGGACGGATGGTTGTTGGACTACGAGAGACCATACGAAAGCACAGAATGCGTCATCGACGAGCTGGGCGTGGTCGCCTTTGGAGGCGTAAAATCCCGCGATGAAGTCGCTCAAGCGGGAGATGTTGCAGCCTGTGTGAGAAATAAGTGTACGAAGGGGGATTCGAACTCGACCTCTGATGGGCGATAGGCGCTGAAACTCACCGAGGTCGCCGTCGAAGGACAGCTCACGCAGACAGTGGTGTACGAGCTCGTCCATCGTCAGCTTCAGCGGGCTCAATTACCAGCTCATTCAGCACCGAGACCAAGCTATATGCCTCGTCGAGTGATAAGATTGATAAGCGCGACAAATGTGTGACACGATGTGACTCCGTATTTCTCCATACACCGAGCATCGGTCTGCAACCATAACTGTATCACCGACCTATCACTAACCCCCGTGGTCATGATCAAACGCTTACTTGTCTAGAACCATCGATTCATCTTGAAATGGTGTGCTTGCATACATTTTGCGTGCTAAACTAGCTCACTCCATCCCAGACCATCTGCACAGATTGCGGGGGCACAGTCATTGAATACGATCCTGCTGCGGGCAACGGATTCTGTGTAAAATGCGGGACCGTTGTAGAAGAGAACACTATCGTGTCCGAGGTCACCTTCGGCGAGACTTCCACTGGCGCGGCTATGGTTCAGGGGGCGTATGTTGGACAAGGCTCGAGTGAGTCGCGTCACCCACTTGTATATTAACAACGTCTCTCAATCCTGCTCAGCCCATGCTCGTATGAGTGGCCCCTTCGGCAAAAGGGGAAGCGCCGAGTCTCGCGAGCAGACAATCGCTAATGGTGCGTGGTGGGGAATCGCTGGAAAGTCTTCTGTGATAACACCCAAGTAGCCAGTAGAAAAATCCAGAGCCTCGCCATAGCCCTTCACCTCTCCGAGGTAGTCGCACTCGCCGCGACACGTCTGTATACTCTCGCTGTGGAGCACAAGTTCACCAAAGGGCGAAGAAGCGTCAACGTAGCCGCCGTTTGCTTATATGTCGCATGCAGGCAGAAGGAGACGCGAAACTACATGCTGATCGACTTCTCCGACCTTTTGCAGGTAAATTTTCGTCCGTCTCAACGCCGTCAGCCTGCTGATCGTCCTTTCAGGTAAATGTGTTCGAACTAGGACACACCTATCTTCAGCTAGTGCAAACTCTCAACCTCAGACTACCCCTCGTGGACCCGTCACATTACATTTCCCGTTTCGCTGCATTGCTGGAATTCGGTGAAGAGACCCACAAGGTCGCAACTGATGCTGTTCGTCTTGTACAACGCTTTGACAGGGACTGGGTCACCAAAGGACGACGCCCAGCCGGCATATGTGGTGCAGCCCTGCTCCTCGCCGCTCGCATGAATAACTTCCGGAGATCCGTAGAGGAGATTGTACAGGTTGTCAAGATTGCCGATACCACGTTGAAGAAACGTCTCGAAGAATTCAAGAAGACACCCAGCGGCGCACTGACATTGGCAGACTTCAGAACAGTATGGTTGGATGAAGAGATGGACCCGCCTGCTTTCATCAAGGGGAAAGAACGAGAAGAGAAGGAAAAAGAGCCAGTTGAGGACCGACCTAAGGAGGTCAGGGCCAAGAAGCGGAAAGGAAAGCGGAAAAGAGTGGACAGCACGTCAGAAGAGGAGGGAGCCGAAGCCGAATACCATTCTCAGCAGGCTGCACCTCCCCCGCCAGCGATAGATCTCGCACTTTTCAATCAAGGGATACTTGTTGGTACAACAGCACCCCTCTTCTTCCCCGAAGATGATGAAGAAACATCTTATGCTCATATCGACCCAGTCCTTCGGTTGAATGTCGAGCATGCGACAACTCAGACAACTACGTGCATTGAAGAAACCGTGGACCAAGCTCTTGCGGACGAAGTAGTAACGTTCTTGCAAAACTCACAGAGTCTCATGCTTACCGACGCTCTCGGTGAAGCAGAGGAAAGGCGTCACGCACAATTTGCTGAAGTCGACGAACTCAAAGGCCTGGACGAAGACGAACTGGATCGGTTTCTTCTATCCGAGGAAGAAATCAAAATCAAAGAACGTGTATGGGTAGAAATGAATCGTGAATATTTGGAGGGCATTGCTGGTATGTTCAAGTTTCCAGTTTCAGCTGTTGGGACACGTTGCTCAAGGGAATCACCACAGCAAAAGTAGATCAGTTAGAAGAAGGCACCCACCACCCGAGAAGCCGCAAGGTCCGTCTTTCTGGATTCGTTTACCATTCCGTCATCGACACATCAACTTTTATAGCGCCGAAAATCTGTCACGAAACCTCGCGATGAGTCTACACCGTCTGGGAGAACTGCAGCCGAATCAGTCCGCAACCTCCTTAAGAAAAATGCGAAATATAGCAAACGAATCAATTATGACGCGCTCAAAGGTCTCTTCGTGGACGATGATAATCCGAACATCAACCTCGATGAGAAAGGCGACTTGTATTCGATGGATGATAAAGCAGAAGATGGTGTGATAATAGAAGAGGGAGGCGGCGGGGTGGGGAGCCAGATATCCTCACGGCCCGCGCTTCAAAGCGAGTTTCCCGGCGCAGCACATGATGAAGAGGAAGGTGAAAGCGAGAAGGGGGATACTGAAGATCCCGATGTTGGTTGGGATGAAGTCTATGAGCAGGAAGTATAGTATAGCAATCTATAATCCCGCTGTATTAATCAGATTGTATCCGTAGAGTCAAGTAGTAGTTACCTCGCAAGGGTCGAGGTCAGAAGGTACATTACATGAGTCTAGGATAGTCATAAGTATATTGTCTCTGCGACTTTTGGAACAAATCTAGGAAAAATGGCGTCTAGGAATGCCGCGGCGTGGGGTGTCAACAAACTAATCTGATGCACCAGGCAAGAGACCACGAAAAGTAGCTATGATGCTCCTGGAGATAGCTGGGATTGCTTTGGTTCCCACATTGTCCTCAGTACGTCCGAAAATCCGGCCTTGCCCAGCTGGGCATTTTGTTCGAACCTCTGTACAAGCCAACTCTCTACTCTATCCGTCATTGTCCGCCACATTGCCATACGGGCTTGTATTTCTGCGGTCTGCGTGAACATTGTTTGATGCGGCGACGTCGGGTTGTATTGTATCCGTTCGTAACAAGACGCGAATTGAGATAAAGAAAGGTTGACGGAAGTGATCGTTGCGTTTTGTGTTGCAGGATCGACAAACGATATCTCGCGCACGTAAGCATCTTCCGATCCACCAAACAGCTGGAAGATTTAAACGTTGGTGTCAGACGACTCGCACAGGGGATGAGATTGACTTGCCTTGACGATCCAACCGGGCGCCTTTTGTTTACAGCCCAACATACGCTCCGTCCGTATTATTCCAGTGTTTGGGTCGACTGAACGATCTAAGACATCGACCGTCACGACGTGGGTACAGTGTGGATTTGGGTATTTGTGCCATATACCAATGACGACGTGAGACCAGGGGTGGCTAGAAGAGCAATGGACTCGTCAGGGGGGAGCGGTCGGCTTGGATAAAAAATTGCGCACTCATACTTGAATGATTGGGAGAAGAAATGCATCGTCTCGACGCCGGGGACGAGCGGGGGAAGCAAAGGACAGTGGTCGTGCGGTGCTGGGGCGCGGCGTTTGGCGACGGACAGTGGCACGCAATTTTTGCGCCGATCTCGGCCATCCGATTGGCTGCGGGGCGATCCGGAAAGTAATTACTTGATCCGGTAAATTATTCCCGCGCTCCACTCATACAAAATTAAAAATTAAGAATATCTATCGCCTATGGGTCGGCTAAGAGCCGGAGCTCCGCAAGTCGCGACTTGAGTTGTGGACTGATATATCCCATATCAACGCTCACGAGTCCCGCCCAAACGAGGAACAAATTACTCACACCTCCAATAGTTTTGCCTGCAGGTCCTCCTTTTCCTCTTGGAGCGATATCCGCTTGTCCGCATTCAACCGGGTGCTGCAAGGACCAATCAGTAAGCGTGCCCATCCGACTCTTGACCATAGTGGAAACGCGACGTACAAGACATATCTACCTTGTCCGTCAAGCTGCAAGATCGTGGAATGGTACTTCCACAGAGACGGTCGGTGAGAAACAGTCAGCAGCGTGATACCCAGGGCTGTCGCCTCTTCCATCATCTTTCCCTCCATATCTGATGGAACGAGCGAAGTTGCCTCGTCAAGAATGGCATACTGCCCCAGTATTCAGTCACGTTCGCGGAATGCCAGTCAAAAAGAGAAAAACTCGCTTTAGGCTTATGATAGAATAATCTCGCCCACGCAATCTTCTGTTGATCCCCACCGCTCAGGGCTTCTCTCCATTCACGAGTGACGTCCCATCCACCCTCACGTTCCATAACGCTATCCATGCCTACAACCGCAAGAATAGCGAGTAGGTTGGCGTCCGAAATTCCTCCTAAGGAGTCTCAGCAGTCAGTAGTGGAACAGGCATTAATTGACTCACGGGCTTTCATCTGCTCCTGCGAGTGTGGGTATATGACCTGATCACGAAGTGTACCCAGCGAGAGATAGGGTCGCTGAGGGATTAAAATGAAGTCTGACGCAGGTGGTTTCCGCACGGTACCGCCTAAAACATCTGAGAAAGAAAACACCATAATGACATACTGAACGCACCGTAAACGGGCCAAAGCCCACCAAGAATACGGAATAACGAGGACTTTCCAGACCCTGAGGGAGTGTTAGAACCAGAAAGTTTCTAAACGCGGTCAAGTCTATTTACCATTTGGGCCAACGATGAGCAAGTGTTCCTATGTTTTGTGCAGTCACTAAATCCATCGTATAAACTAAAGCCGTTACCCCTGGTTTTACGTTGAATGTTAAGTTCTTGAGTAATACGTCTCCATTGGGAGTCACAATTGGAACATTTTCGAACTGGATGTCCTCAGCTTCAAACACTCTTCCTCGGGCGTTTACAACTGTTCACGATGAGACATGATGAAACAAGGAATACCCAAAAGACATACTTTTGCTGTTCTCCCCTTCCAAGGCACTAGCTACAAGATTTTTCTGAAATTTACCGTTGCGCACGTCCGACATTGTGTCGAGTAGGAGAGAAACACGGGCAGTGTAGCCTGCAAGTTCGGCCAGATCTTTGTAAGAGTACATCACACGGCCCATCGCATCTAGCATCACGGACAGATCAGGCCCGACTTGGAAAGAACACGAAAGGACAAACCAGAAGAGGACAACAGGAGCCTTCGATTGGTGACGAAACCTGGGGAAAGATTAGCTGGAAATGGCTTGGAGTTGATGTTACGTCAACCTTCTGTGCGACTGCCAAGGTCAGTGTTCGACAGACCAGGAAGCTGAAAGAAAACCGGAATGGCACAAACTACTAGCTTTACGGAATTTAGTCAAACGTACGGGTGATAGCGTAGCACTGACCCCGAAGCTTCCCCAAAGCCATTTTACGATCCCTTCTTCGGCACATCCATACCACCATCTCCGGGCCATGACCTTCTCTTCGTGCCGCACAAGCGTCATGTACTCCTTCTCTATAATTTCTTTCTCGGCTTCTTCACCGCCGAAAAACGCGACTTCTTCAGAAAACTCTGCCAAACGAGAGTGTGCATGCCGCAGTGAACCAGCGAGAGCAGCGGACTGAGCAGTGTATGTTCCAAATGAAGGTGTTACCGCCCGTACTATAGCGTATATCAACTTGAGGATTAACCTTTTGACAACAAGAAGCACGTACACAATGCAGCAGATGAGTGTATCAAAACCGTAAGGAGCACAAGTCCCTCTGCGCCAACATTCTGGGATAGCTGGTAGTTGTAGAGAATGACATCGAGCGTAGGTTTAGCCAAATTTGCGTAGATCGCTGCAAGGTGAGCGGAGAAGCGCTGGATGTCGTGTGTAATCATTCTGCATGTCTGTCAGTGCCATGAAGTGGTATGTGCTCTTTGAAAACGCAACTGGTCAACGTTCTTGATCCTATCATCCAAGTTTGCTGGAAACGAAGTGAGAAAGGCAGGATCGCGGGTTATGACTTTCACATACAAATTTTATAATAAACTTTTGAATCAGGTGTGTCGGATTCTTCACCGAGGTATTGCTGGAGCACCTCACGTGTGAGACGGGTTCGGTAAGCAATGGCGAGCTTGTTCTGGACATAACTCAACCAGCTATTTGTCCAAGTCGCTGGGATTGCGACGAGGAGCCAGCGAACGATGTTTAAAAGGAACTCGAACGACCTTCCTCTCACAAGTGACGCGACAATTCTTTCAAAGAAGTTCAACATAAATCGACGCTGAGAGAGGGTGGGACTCACTTGCCGTCAAGGGCAGCAACGTATAAAGAAATTGCGGTCCTGAATACCAGCAAACTGGAGTGCATGACAAGGAGAAGCGCCTCCTTGGAGCGGATAGAAGGTATGACTATTCTGAGAATGACACGGAGGCGCTGGTAAAACAACGCGTCGACCTGCAAGGAGCGCGATGTGTGATTGGGAAGACACCGGAGTCAAGAAATGCTCACAGCTACACGTGCGGGCTTTCCATCCCTCGCAGGAACACTCTTGCTGTCCCTGATGGGAGAACGGGCTACTACGCCCTGATATGCGGCCAGGAGGACGAAGAGGACGAAGCCGGCAGTGAGGCCGCGTTGCACGCGGGGTCGATGGGTGGCGTAGATGCGAGAAAAGTCGGCAATGCGACTGTTGGGCGGAACAAGTCTTGATAGGACGTTCATGGCTGCAGAGAGAAAGCTACACAAGGATCTGCTACATGTGATTCAGCCCGAGTACGGGTAGCTCCGGGAACTAACTCTCATCATACCCATCTATGCCAGAAGAAGAGGGAATTGGCTCGCCGCGGCGCATCATAGCAGTCGATTTGGACGACGTCTTGAGCAGCACCAACCAACATATTGCAGCGTGTTCGTCTTCTCGTTGCAAGTCCCACTATAGCTGTTCACAAGGATCGGCATGAATAGGGCATAATGAGACGCATGGTTCCAACATTGGCTTGGACGATTTCTACTACTATTACTACTGGAAAGTACGTCTCTCGCTTCGTCCTAGATCTGATCTGATCATCTGGACGTTCGTCGCAGAATCCTTGCTGGGGAACACCTGCCCAGACCCACAAGAAAGTCAAGGATTTCTACGCGACAAACTGGGTGTCATCAATCCAGCCGGTCGAGGGTGCGCAAGAGGGCACTGCTGCTCTACGCCGTCTAGGCTATCGCCTCGTCGTCGTCACCGCACGCAATGAGCACCTCCGTGATGCCAGTTGGGAATGGACACAGCAACATTTCCCCGATTGCTTCCAGGACATAATATGCACCGGCCAATTTGCTGTTCAGCAAAGACCAGATGGTGTAGATCACGCCAACGTGATCCCAAAGAAAGTTACCAAGGCAGAGGTTTGCATCCGCATTGGAGCAAAATTATTGATCGACGACTCGTTGGAAAACGCGGTGGCATGTGCTGAGCATGTCCCAACTACCGAAGACACTGTCGTACCGCCCGTGTTGCTCTTTGGAGACTACCAGTGGAACAGAAGGTTATCGTTTACTGAGGACGAGCATGATGACATGACCTATGCGAGGCGAGTGGAACTTCGAAATGGAGACACCAGTTTTCTGGCAGAAGATGCCCAGTTGGGCGAGGATGCCCTGACGCGGATGAATGAGAGACGTCAGAATTTCGTGCAACCGGCGAAGAATTGGAAAGAGGTTGTGAGGTATGTAGAGGCGTTGGAGGTGTAGGTGTAGATAGCTTCCTTGTCTTGAGATCAAATCCGTATGTGCATGCCACTACATTTCGCTGAGCTGTGATGCTGATTGACTTGTAGCTCCTCAATTTATGATACCATGTAGAAGCTGAAACACTCAGTATAGACCCTTCATTGATATCCAATTCGGTATCGAAATGATGCATGGGGTGTTCCCTATAGACGGTCATCTGCACACTATTTCTGCCTCATAGAACGAAGTATGGGATTATGCAGAGGCCTCGGTATTGTTGTTATCGTGTCGAGCTGACCGAAATGAGATAAGATAACCACGTGGTCGATCATTGGTGCAACATTTTGACACGCTGCCAATCTTCAGCTTGTCGCAGTACAATGTCCTCTCAAACAATAGACCAACTACGGGAACCGCCAAATGTAGAACTTGCACGCGACTCAGTTCTTGATGCCTTGAACAGAAGCTTTGCAGATTCCGCTCACCTCGATGGCCTCCAAGGGGTCCTGAAAGACGCGTGTACCACCCAGCTTCAACTTCAGCAACAGGTTCGCCTCGAGCCAACCAGCCTTTCCATTTGTCGCTCATCTCTTCACAGCTTATTGAGTCAGAGAAAGAGATTGATGCCTTGACGACCAACACACGAGTAGAGGCTATTCTACAGCTGGACAAGGCGAAAGAGCTTGCCTCGCTGCGGGACGGTCTGGAGGATGACCTTGCCTACCTGTCCCACGACTTGGTTTCGGCACTCAGTCTCACAGGCGATGAAAATGTCCCAACATTGCTGGAAGACATAGAAACCATGCATCGTGCTTTAAAGGAGCTCGAGAGCGTTCGCTCCTACGTCGCCATCATACAACGCTCTTTACAACTCAGGTAAGCGATTTGTGCCAAAGCTTTTTCTCCTGCCTACTCATGTAAGCTGGCAGTGAGTTGGCTTTGTCGCAGATGCGCAATAGCAGTTCCCCGATAACGACAGCGGCAACTTCGAAGTACCAGGCTTTGCTAGCCTTCGTAAACGATGCAAAACATTCATGCGGCCCAGTAGAAGATATTGGCAATTCGCATGGCTCTCTCAATCTAATAACCTTTCTCGAGAAAATTTGTGACAAGACATGGGCAGATATGAAGGCTACTTTGTTCTCGTGCGTCATTTCCTCAGGTCACCAATGACTTGCGTAATAATGATGGGACAGGAGGCTCATATCCGCTTCTGAGACTCTTAAGTGGCCAATAGCTGTTGACTATGTTGCCGCGAGTAAGGGGGACCGTGCGGCATTTGAGTCTGCGGTCTCAGATTTGCTCAGGTTGCAAGAGACGTACGTATTCCACCAAAGGTTTTGTATGATCCCACCTAACCGCTACTCCAAACGTAGAGGAGAGTCCCTCCACCCACCTCGAGAAAACGAGGGCCTTTATCCACTACAAGCCCTTGTCCAGCCGGTAGCATTGCGTTTCAAATATCATTTCGACTCCGAGCGGGAGACGAATCGCTTGGACAAAGTGCGTAAGCTCTGTTGTCTGTATGAATGATGCAGACTATTCAAACCCGTTTTTAGCCCGAGTGGTATTTTACGCATATTGCCAACGTTGCTCATGATCATCGGCCATTCATGGAGGGTGTCATGCAAAGACTGGTTTCCGGCTCCAAATTTCAGGATGTTAATGTGTGGGTACGTGATACCGTTTGGCATTGTCTTGTTGAAGCACTAACGCACTTGCAGCATAATTATACAACTCTTCTCCTTCCCATACTTGAGCGAAAACTTAAGCGTTCAGTTCCCCTGTTGCTCACTCGACCGGCCTTGCTAGCACATACAGTGTATCAATCATTAATCTTCGATTCTAGTCTACGTGAAATGGGCTACGAGTTTGTCCAGGAGAACGCAAACAACGATGAAAAGAGAGAGGATGAGCGAGGAGGCATCAGTAAAGTGATCTTGGATCAAAAGGACTGGTTCGACGCTTGGTTGGAAGGAGAGAAAAAGTGTATGTTGATCACTCTTCTTTTCAGTTGAGATTGCGGGCTTACATACTTACATGCGATACAGTCGTGGATGACCAATACCACGAGATCATCAGCGCATCGGATGCATGGGTCATTGCCGATGATGATGGACATGAATCCACGTATACACCCCAAGATACTGCACTCAAGGCAACAACTTCGGCACGGAGAATCAAGGCTCTTGTCGAGCAGGTGACCGGTGAGTTCTTCGCATCAACCTTGGTTATTCACTCATTTCAAACCTTCGATGCAGATCGCTACTCGCCTTTACCGTCTTTCCGACAACGCACCCAATTTCTTATCCACGTCCAACTCCCGGTTTTGGAATTATACCACTCTAGGATATCTTCTTCTCTGGACGCATTTGAGACGCTTTCATCTGCTCTTGTCCGCGCGGTACCCGGCGCGTTGGGTGTCGACGGCCCCAGGGCAGATTCGCGGAAACTGACAGGAGGCGTTGAAGGGAGTCAGCGCCTGTGTAAGGCGTTGTTGAGCGCGAAATACATAGAAAACGCTATGCGAACTTGGGGAGAGGAAGTGGTAAGTTTGTCAACTTTTTTTTTGCGTGTCCTCCAAACAAGCGATGTCTAGTTCTTCCTGGAACTTTGGGTAGAGATCAATCATCGGGCGTCTCTCCGTACGATGACGGGATCACACTCCTCTCTAGCGGACCACGATGCACGGGCGTCGACCTCCGAGGGGACTATCTTTGAAGAGCTTGTCGCGCAGTTCGCGAAGCTTTCCTCTAGAACTGAAGATACACTGGTGCAACAAATTTGCGGGGAGTGTGAAAACTCTCTAAAATCTCACTTCTCTACCTTGGCCACGTGGGTAATCTCTAATGCATTCGAACGAGACAGGACTAATTTGCGACTTCGATAGTCATATGGAGGACTTGGATGGCAACACGATCGACATCGCTGTCCCAGGCACTCTGCTACCAGCTGTCGCGCTTCTGTCTTCTCATTTGGCTTTTCTACGGACCACGCTTCCAACCTCGATCGTCACGCGACTCTATAGGCGGATTGCATCGCGCCTATCAGAGCACGTGCTCCAGCGGCAGGTTCTCTTCCGACCCGGTCTCACGCGCGGCTCCGCACGGCAGGGGCTGACACGCACCCAAGCGCGCGTCGTCCAAGCCGAATGCGAGCTGTGGGCGGAGACCTCGCAGGTGGCTATGAACACCTCGCGTGCCCGGATCGAGAAGCCGTGGAGCCGGTTACTCGCCGCGGGACGGCTTCTCGGAGCGGATCTGCAGAAACATCCGAGGTTACTGGATACGTTGATTGGTGGGAGGAGTGAGGGGTGGGAGGAACTCCTTGATAACGTGACTGGGCTTGGGGACGGGGGCTTGGGGATGGATGAGGTCAAGACTGTGCTAAGGCTGAGGGATGATTAATTGATTGGTAAGTGTGTGACCCGTACTTCCGGTGGCGGCTCGGGCAGTGTTTTCATAGGGTGAAACCTATGTACGTACTGCGCACGTGTATTTGTTTCGGGACCCGACACGCATCACGAGGCATCATGAGGTGGGATTGATGGATTCGATGCATCAAGATTTCATTTCAACAATGATACTAGTCCAGGATCTGTACATACGATTGTAACGACACAGCAAGGTACAAATGCAGTCAGCCAATGAAACGAAAGAGGGATAGTAACCTGGTATCAACACTGATTGGATCCGCTACCCACGGGTGGCATTTGCGTCCGCGGGGATATCATCAAACCTTGTAAATAATCCCATCGCTCAGCATGAGCTCATCTGAATCGGTCATGATCTGGCAAATAGTAGTAGCTTCGGCAGTCCCAAATAGTGCATCCGTAGACAGTCCGGCGTTGGCCAACTCTACAAGCTCCGCCAGGAAAACCTGTTCCTCGTCTTGTAATTGCGAAGCAAACAGGTTTGCAACCCTTGATCGGAATAGCTGGAGTCTGCGATAAGGGACGAGAAAAGGGTGCTGAGTCAGTGTCTTGGGAAGAGGAACCGTTTAGCGTACCGTTGTGGTGGAACGCCGCCATCCCGAGTAGGGTCTCCTGCATTGGCCGGAACGGTAGCCATGCTCACATCCTGACTGTCATCTTGCCACAAAGAATTTTGGCTTCCCGATTGCGCCGGAGGTTGTCCGCCGTTAGGTTGTTGCTTCGGCATATCTAGGCGTTCGACAGTTTCAGGTTGTTCCTCATTGTCATCGTTGTCATCACTACTGTCTTCCTCGTCCGAGCTATCCTGCGAGCCATCTTCGCTTTTTCCCGCGCTGGCACCGCCATGGTTAAGCTTGCGCTTTTTCCTCTTTTGACGGCGTCGCTTCGCAACCTCCTTGTAGAGGGCATATCGCATTATCTCCTCGGCCACTCTTGCATCGTCTTGTTCAACTTTGGCCGAGAGTCGGGCTTTGGCATGAGCTGTGGACAGACGGATCAAGGTCTCCAACGTACGCGCGGTCAACGGCGCGGTCTACAAGCCAAGTCTTAGCACGGAGAAGAGGCGGAATTATATTTGCGTACCTTTTTCTTATTCGCCTGACTCTCCTCTTCGTTACGGAGATTAGCATACACGTTTACGATGTGGTTTGCAGCGCCGTTCGTGAGCACAGGCGCTGGTCTGCTCTTTGCATATTGGATATACTTCTTCACGAAAGTGATATTGAGGACCTCCAGTTTTACCTGCTTGCCTCTCCGAGTGCGAGACTTTGCCGCAGTGAAACCGACATGAAGCAGTGGGTCATATTTTTCAAACGGACTGGATTCTCCAACAGTGTCTTGTTCCATCAGAGCGACGCCTGGCCCATCAATGGCCAGTGGCTGAGCAAGATTGTCGTGTACAGGCGTTCCTTCCTCAATTCCAGCAGGAAGGTATCGATGCAGCCGAAGCACATGGTCTGCGATTTTACGGTCGCGCTCTTCATCAATGTCATCAGTGACAATGAAGAGAAGATCGAAACGGGAGAGAAGCGAATCGGGGAGAGCGATGTTTTTGTGTGGATCTTTATGGATATCGTACTGTATAGGGATGTCACGGCATCGTTGTCAGAGTTTTTGACAGTGACTTACTTGTCCGTATATTGGGTTGGCAGCCGCGACAACGCTACATCGAGCATTCAAACTCGTATGGATGCCCGCCTTGGCGATGGTGACCGTCTGTTGTTCCATGACTTCGTGTATTGCAACACGGTCGATGTCTGACATCTTGTCAAACTCGTCGATGCAGACCACGCCACGGTCAGCGAGGACCATCGCGCCTGCTTCCAGGCGACGCTCGCCTGTATCTCGATCAGTGGTAACAGCGGCAGTCAAACCGACGCCGGAGCTCCCTCGCCCAGTTGTGGCAATCGCTAGGGGTGCTGTGCCAAGGACAAAACGCAGGATTTGCGATTTTGCTGTCGATGGGTCACCAACCATGAGCAAATTGATGTCGCCACGGATGTGCGTGCCATTTGGGAGGTTCTTCTCCGCGCCACCGAGGAGGAGAAGTAGAATGGCTTCTTTGATTTTGTCATGGCCGAAGATTGAAGGAGCAAGTGACTGCGACAGGAGGTGGAAAATGTTGCGTCGTTTGCCAAGCTGATTGATTTGCCGAATGTCAGTATCGGTCAGCGGGGTCTGAGCAATTCCACCTCCAATCTTGGAGGAAAGAATGTTGATATTATTTGCGAGGATAAGGGACCTTGTAAGGGAACCTGAGCGGCTGCGTTGGGCACGAATGTAAATCAAGACTCACTTGAAGGCGCCATTGGAACCACCCCCCACGCTTCGGTAAAAGCCAACCAGCTGAACGCGATCGCCGGGCTTACACTTGTCAACAAGGTCGTCGTCAAGAATGATGTCCGTGCTCCGCGGTAACTGGCCCGGAGGGGCGCGTTCGGGCATCTCCTGAATGCTGATCCGCTGATGATCCCGAAAGACGCAATGACCATACTCCACTTGTAAAGGATGGCCGTCGTCGTCTTGTTGAGGAGTCACGGTGGAAGTCGGGGGATGATTGGAAGTGGATGTTGTGGCATCGCGATACTCGCGCGAATGAAACAGTTTTGTGTCGGGACAATAGTGCACGGACTTGAGCATTTTTGGGCGAACGAGAGAACAGCGCGTGATGATACCCTCCAATGATATCATCTTTCCGAGGTGTTCGGCTTTAAGTGTCCGTGGGCTGACATGGTGATCACCAAAGGATCCACTGAAGCCTACACGATAGCTCTTTCCTTCGAGGTCGTGTTTTTCGGTGTCGTGAATTTGTGTGACGATGTTGACGAGAGCATCGTCAAAGGCTGGGAGAAAGTCGACGGGCTGTTTGAGGAGACCATCTGTGTATTCTCTGTTGCAGTCGCGGAGATCGTCAATGTTGACGACGAGACGCGTTTGTTCTGTGCGGAGCAAGCGAGCGATTTCGTCTCTGTAATTGTAGACGGGGGAGTCAGAGATGAGGAACTCTTCAAATGTACGCGTCCTCTCGCGCATCAGATCATCCTGAGGAACGGGCTCGTCGAGCATCGACATGGTGGTCAGAGAGTGAGGTTGAGACGCGCTCAAATTTGCACGTGATCAGGCCAAGGAAAGATACAAATTCCGCACAAGTACTACAAATCTGTTGTATATAGAATGCATCCGGGTACTGAACAAGTCCCTGTGAAAACCGCAAGCAATAAAACAAAGGAGTGTGTCAAATACAGACATGGGTCGGTAGGTTGTATAGGGTGCGCAAGAAACAAATTTGGTGAAACAAGGGCGTCGCTGGATATTTGAAGGCGATCTGGTGATGCCCTGATTTTTGGAATGCAGACAGGGTATGGGTGCTTCGAACACGCGGGTTAATAAAGGGGTCCCGGACCATGGTCGGAGACGGGACTTACGAGGTGCGTTTACCAGTCGGGAGGGCCACTACCGGACCCACCGAATTGGTCTGCGACGGGATGCTAGACAGAATCAGAAAGGTGGAACAAACTAGAGGTGGGAGCAATATTACCACGGGGTCTCGGGCGACGAGCTGTGCTTGCATCTGGGAAGGGGGGATGAGTGTGTGTAGGAGAGCGCGGGGAGGGTGCGTACTGGGAGGGCAAGTGAAAGATGGGCGAGACAGGTCAATAGGAGCGCTAAACAGCACTTTGTGGGGAGCATGATGAAGCTGGGACCTGGGCCTGAGTACTGAGTGAGGGAGAGAAACGACTTGCTTATATTCGGATCTGGGTGGGCGGATATGAGAAAATGGGTGTGCTGATGTACCTTGTGGGCTACTCAGGCACCAGTCCACTTTTGCCGCCGTGCACCTTTTTTCCCTTCATTTGAGGGAAATACAGGCACGATCCACGCACGCAGCTTCACGAAGCATCCGGATGCTTTTCGTCGTCAGACGTGCTTATCTCCCCCTTTGCCCGTCGGAGTCAGTCCGACGGAGGACGATAATTTTAGATTCTCGCAATGTACCTGTACGCCCAAACGCCAATTAAAACAACTAATCCAATCAATAATGCGCTGGCATCTTTCTCACACTTGCAAGGTCGTCATACACCGCCGTGCCTTTTTTCCCTGGCCGATAACGTCACGTTCGCAGACAAAGTATCAGTCCTGCACGAGGCCGTGTCAGCTGATGCTTGCTCCGAGACCAAGCAGCTTACCCATAACTTGATCAGCCCGTCCCACGAAGCAGTGACAACTTTGGACTGCATAGCACACGTCAACGCCGCTCAATAATCGCGATGGTGATATCACTCACGGTCTCATGTGGTAACCACTCGTGCGCAATCACAACTTTGGTATGCGCTTTCAGCCGCGACTTAATTCGTCCGCTCTTCCAGTCCCAAAATACCACGTTTCCCTCGCTATCTCCGCTACTGATCCACTTTCCATCTGGAGAAAAACCCACCTGGCATGCATATCCCGCGACGGAATGTCCCGCGAACCTTTTCTTCCTATTCTGACGGAAATTGTCCGTGCTATACACCAGAATCTGATTGTCCAGTGATTGCGCAGCAAAGTACTTTTCTGT
Source organism: Xanthoconium purpureum (assembly GCA_038090075.1). Lineage (NCBI taxonomy): Eukaryota > Fungi > Basidiomycota > Agaricomycetes > Boletales > Boletaceae > Xanthoconium > Xanthoconium purpureum. The sequence goes on from JBBPMA010000013.1 coordinate 98,138, forward strand.
ATTCACACAAGGTCAGTCACGCGTATCACGGCTCATTCATAAACGGGTCACGTACTCGACGGGTGCAAGGTCACAGCCGGCATAGAATGCATGTGCGGCTCGGCGATATACTTGATCACCACCGGTATATCATAGTCCCATGCTCGGATCGTTTTGTCGTCCGACGTAGTAACAAATCGTCGATTCTCATCGACAAACGTGATCGTGTTGACTGGCCCCAAGTGTTGGTCGTACTCCTGCGTAATCTCGCCCGAATTCATGTCGTACTAGCAGCGACCGGTCAGCTCTCGCGACCAGAAAACAAGGCGGACACGAGGCGTACCTGAATGATCTTCTTGTCGGACATACCCGCGAGGAAGATATGCTGTTTGTCATCGTCGGGGTGGAAGCGGACGACGTAGGGCGTCTTGCCATTGCTGAACCGTTTGAGGCACTGACCAGTCTCGGTATCCCACAGCTTCATTTGACGATCATAGCCACAAGACAGGAACCTGCGCCCATCGTTCGAGAATGTGACATCCTTGACGGCCTGAACGTGACCGTGGAACGTTCTAAGACAATTTCCATGCGTATATACATCCCAAAGCTGTGAACAGGGCAGTGTCAAAATGAGGGGAAGAGGGGAGGGTGGTAACGTACCTTGATCTTGGTGTCCATGGAGCCACTGAGTAAAAGGTGTCCCGTATCTGGGAAGAGACGAATGACCGATACACCCTGGGTGTGGCCAGTCCAGGTGTGTATACACGCCTTGGGGATGAAGGTCTCCTGGGAGCCCGCCTCGGCGGAGAGATGTGGCGCGTCGGCCAAGGGGGGATGCATGTAGGTCCTGCCCTGGTAATCTGCCATAGACTTGCCGTGGAAGATGGAGGTCTCGTGGCCAACACCACCGCGCTTTGGTTTTGCCTTTTTCTTGACGACGGGGGCCTCTGGTTCCTCGTCGTCTTCTGCTTGTTCTGCGGTCTCTTCCTCGACGCCGTCGAGAAAGGCGGCCTGATCTTCACCCTCCCATGCAGCCCATGGGCCGACGTAAGCGCCGTCGCCGTCGACGATGTCGAGGTCGCCCTTGTTCTTTCTCTTGCGTTTGAGGTCCCTTTTCTGGGCGTTGGTGGTGCGGATGGCGTCTATAGTGGCAAAGGCATTCTGGCTGGCGCTGTCGAGGGAGCCGAGGACGGAGGGAGCGTTTGGGTCGACGGAGGGGTTGAGGGAGTATCCGAGGATGGCGTGTGTGAGATGCTGTGCCTTGAAGGCATGGTCGGACATGGCCTGCTCCTCAACGTGTCCGGCCAGCGCGTTTTGGTTGAGGAAGCGGTTGCGGTCAGCAAAGGGGTTTTCGGGGCCTTGTATGGGCAGTGTCATGTCGTGGTAGGGGATGTTTACATTGATCTGGGTGTCGGTAGGACGGGTGACAAGCGAGGAGTGGCTGAGGGGGTCCTAGGGGGGGAGGTGAGTCAGGTGCGAGGTAGAGGCGATGGAGCGTACTTGATGCAAGACATGCGGCGCAGGATCTATTGAAGTGGGGCGTGGAGATATGCTGCGTATTTTGTTTGCTGCTGGTATGTTGGCGATGCCAAAGATGTCGTTGTCGACGCCGTCGTCGTCGTCTGAGGCGTACGCGTGGACGAGGCTAGACATGATGGACACTGGCAGGCTTGGAGTAAGTAGGTTACATAAGTACTTGGATCAGCCTTGATATATGAGTCCCATCCCCGACTACTTGGTAGCCAGTACATCCCCCCGTCATGACCGAACGCGCCATCGGTAGGCCCTGGACTGCCAACGAAGACCAGCTCCTCGCCAACGCCGTCGCCGTGCACGGCGAGGTCGACAACTGGAAGTCCGTCGCTTCATCCGTGCCCGGCAGGACCAACAAGGCATGCAGGAAGGCAAGCTTTTCGCGTATCCCTCGCAGTCCCCGATCTCTCATATCGCACACACAGCGGTGGCTACACTCTTTATCGCCGAACGTGAAAAAGTCCGCCTGGACGAGAGAAGAAGATAATCTCCTCTTGGAGCTCTACAAGATCCATTCCGCCAAATGGGCTGTCATCGCCAGGAACATCCCCGGCCGTACCGACGACGCGTGCTCAAAGCGTTATCGCGAGGCCCTCGATCCCTCTCTCAAGAAGCACGACTGGATCCCAGAAGAAGACGAAAAACTCGTCGCCGCCTACAACCGTCTCGGTGGAAAATGGGGTCGCGTCGGCCAGGAGCTCCAGCGCAGTGGTCTGGGCTGCCGTAACAGGTTGTAAACCTCTCCTCATCCCACCCTGGACCTGGTTGCTCACCTCCGCTTTTCTCCGCCAGGTGGAGGTTGCTCCAGCGCAAACGCGCTTCCGCTTCCCTTAGCGATCAGGGCCTACCCGCCTCAAATTTCACACTTTGCCCCTCAAGTTCCACTTCTTCCGTCTGGCCCTCTCTTCCAATGATCGGTCACTCGCCCTATTGGGACGATCCTTTGTCGCAGGTGGACACTCCACCTTCCACCTCTCGCAATAGTGTCGATACACCACCGCCACCAGTACAACATGCACAGCTGGTCCCGCAATTGATCAACTATCCTGTTCCATTTCATTACTCCTCGTCCTCACTCAGCTCCGCCTTGTTGTCACACCATGCAATCCCGTATGAAAAAGACATCGAGCCCACAACTTCGAATGGGCGCCAATCGCTAGTGCTTCCAACTGCCTCCGTCCCGCCAGACAGCACTTCAACAGCTGTATTCGCTCCATTCGATTACGACTCTTCACCATCGACCTGTACGCTTTCCGTCAGCTCCACATCGCCAGGACCCCAGCCCACCTTCACCGAGGACATGCATCAAGGCAACGTATACAACGATCGTCCCCATCAATTTCATCAGCTCCAAAGAAGTGTGCCGCACACCGCCATCCCGGTTCATGCCCCTTCCGCTCATCCTGTGCAGGTCGATCATTACACGACGTCCATTGCACACGAGGAATGTAGCCTCTCACATGCTGCATTGTCAGTTCGACACCAGCCAACACCACAAAGCACCTCTCTCCGAGCACCAAGCTCCGCCGATTCCTTTTTCGCGTCCTCACAGCTCCCTGAGCAGCAGGCGAACCACGTGTCATCATCAATGACCTCAGTCTCGCTCCTTGACAAACCTGACACGTACTACCACGCGTCTCCAGAACCACAGCTTGACGTCAATCCTCAGCATCCTCCCCTTCCTTCTTCTGATCCGCTTTCTCTCTCCGATCCACGTCCTGACTATCATTATGTCCATCAGCGTGGCCCTTCTCGTCCACGCGTTGTAGAGGCGTTGCATGGCCCAGAACAGCATGGCGAATATCGCCACAGCCACGTGCAGCCTGAGCAGAGCCACCATGGTCACCCATTGTCCAGACCACCAACCACTTCCCCGCCTGACGCCCGGTATCCTCTCCATCAGCCCGAGTGTCGCAACGTGAACACACCCGGCCAGCCAGAAGCAGGCCCGTCTCACACGACGTCTGACCAGTATTACTCCTCCAATCCTTTACACGCATCCCAGCTTGTCCGGCGGTCGACTGCTTCCCCGCGTTCCGTAGGGATGCCATACACCAAGCGTCCGTCTTTAGACAGTCTGTCAATCAACACCGACGACCATGGCGCGCAATCCTTTCGCCCCGTCCCAAGACAAAAAATTGGTGCGACCTCTAGCAAACGGCCTGACACGCAAGCGCCGTTGCGTTTGTCGTCGGATTTGCCAGCGACTCCCGAGTAAGTGCCCACACCAACGGATTATCATTGTCCCTCATTCGCCACAGTCCATCCATCAAACCTTACGCCTGTGGCCACGAGAGCTGCTGGCTTCCAGATGCGCCATCGAGCCGTGCTTGTTATTGCACATCGCGCGGCCTTTCGGATCACAACAAAGTTGCACACCCAGATGACTCGGGTGGGGATCGACCTTATCGGTGTGGGTTGGAAGGGTGCGGTAAATCCTGGAAGGTATGCGCGAACCATGCATTTTTCACATTCATTTCGCTTGACGTATGCATATCAGAGCATCAATGGGCTGCAGTACCATCTTCAGATGTGAGGTTGATTGTTGATACAGGGACACTGTCTAATCGTTGTTTTCTCCAGCTCAAAGGCTCATTTCCAGCATGCCATCACCTCTAGCTTTGTCTCCGGTTATATAAGCGGTCTTTCAGTCCCTGCGTCTGTGGAAGCATCTACGTCGAGTACAGGGGAAGACAAAACGAAGAAGCAGTACAAATGTCCCCATGAAAATTGCCCCAATCGCTATAAGCAATTGAGTGGCCTGCGGTATCACTTGGCTCACGTAAGTTATCGGTGTCAGTGAAAGGAACTTTGCGCTCAGCCCCCTTTTTCAGGGCCATCCAGTTGAGCTTCCCAAGCAGCTGGAACTCGTCCCTCCTGCTTTAAGCCGCAAGTTGGCAGAGAAGATGCGCGTTCAGGGGCCTGCTCCATCTCCTGAGCGTCAGCCACGTAACAATGGGTCGGAAGGATCGCAACACTCTACGCGGGGCTTCTTTAACTCCTAGAATCTTATCCGGTGCGCTGTTTATTGTGTAAAAATGGTCAGTAATCTAGTTTGGGTTCAGTAGGAAAGTCACCATCTATTCTATTCGTCATATCACACATACAATTCGGGACGTAATTTACATGTACTTATTGATATCGTTAACTGTGGGCATATCTTCTGCTGAGTCTTCGTATCCATTCTGTGCGTTAGTGAAGCTGTTATGACTTCGAGTACTTTGATCCGACAACGAAGCGCGGCCCAAGATCCTCCCTGAGAGTTTCATCGTTTACCACTACTCGTAGCGAATTGGCTGGCACTATGCCTTGATGAGAACAAAGGTTCAAAAGGAGGTGTAAATAGACGTACAGATCTCTCATCGTTGGATCAGACATGAGTTCGTCCATCGAAGGCATTTGTCCGCTCTGAACACGACCCATCTGACGGCGAATACATGTGGAACATCCGGAAGTAGGAAGACGAAGACGAGCGTACCATATTTGCCACGGCTGGGTTGGACATGAGTCTTTCCAGACCACCGTTGGCCATCAATTGTTGTGCCATTTGCATCATCATCGGATTGTTCATCATGTTTGC